>JBAMJV010004358.1:0-129728 GCA_037951105.1 Echinarachnius parma
CACCCTGTTGTTGTCTCACTGCTGTCTTTTTTTCCATGTGATGACAGGTCGTGAAGCTATCACCGCAGATAGATGCAGCCGAACTTAACATTATGGAGGATAATGATGGTCATGATGCTGTTGTCACAGTTACCGAACAATTGGATGAACTGAGGATAGAAGAGAGACTGAGTCAGAGGTTGCTCGAGATCGTGGACAGTGCATCATCCCTGACGGCGAAAGAGGACCTGATCGTCACTTTGAGGTGAGCGATGATTGGGTAACACATCATCTTGTAGGTCAGAGCTATCTCGTTGTGATGTCAAATTTTCAGATAATGATTATTATTATTATATTTTTGGAAATATTGATCAAAGAGAGCTATATTGGGTGTCTACAAGGCTCCCCAAACTTGTTTATCTCAGAAGTACAAAAAGTGACTTTATAGTGCAATTATCTTTCCTAGCCAGTCTTCACCCAATTTCGGTCTGTTTTATCTTATTATATACTAGTTAGTAAAATCAGAATTTAGAGGTGTAGGATTACAATTTGGGGTAAGAGTTATTAGGTTAGCGGTCACATTTTGGGGGTTGGTGAAAGGGAACTTTTTAGGCATGATGTGCTAGACCAAATGAGACCAACTGATAATGAACCCAAAATACCACTTGTTCACAAAGATATTGATATTGTGCAGTTATTGTAAGCAGTTGCCTAGTTGATATGTGGCAAGGCACCATCAACGTGCAACTTCTAGCGCAGGTCTTGTTTATTCTTGTGAAAGTTATTCCAAAGCCAAATGCTGCCATTTTTGCATACTGTTTTTTTTCCTCTTGGGTATCACTAATATAAATGGAATTTATGTTTTGGAGATCACAATCACAGGAGGCTGCCATGTTTTCCAACCATTTACATGCCATGTGAACTGAGCATGCAGTAACAATATCAGGTTACGTTACTGCTGTTGTAAAGTCTGTTGCTATATTAGTGGTTATGTGACCTTCTTTTGTTCGTGCATGCTCAGATTACATGGCATGCAGACCCATGGGAAAAAATGGCAGCCTCTATTGGTCAGTCAAAACAGATGACAGTGGTCTCAAAAGACATTTTCTATCATAAGTGATACTCAAGAAGAAGTGACACAAATTATGCACAGTAACAGTAAGCAAAATTGACAACATGTAGCTTCCCTTTGAATTGCTGCGGTAGTGGTAAGAAATTCAAGAATTTCACACAATTACATTCTCTCTTTTTTTTCATGCAACCCACAGACATAGGTTACTGGTCCATCTAGCCAGGCAGACGGGTCACACCAAAGTCATGCTCGGAGATAACGGCTCCAGGCTAGCGGCCCAGGTCCTGACGGGTATGGCCGAGGGTCGGGGGGTCACGGTACCTCTTCAGGTGGGCTTCGCAGATGACAGGGAGGCAGACTGCGCTTTTGTAAGACCCCTCAGGTGAGCAAGCATTGCGACATTGTAAAATTGTATCCTGCTGGTCACCCCAAAACCTTGCTTGGCAATAACAGCACCAGGCTAGCGGCACAGGACCTGACGGGTATGGCCGAGGGTCGGGGGGTCACGGTCCCTCTACACGTGGGCTTCGCAGATGACAGAGAGGCAGACTGCGCCTTTGTAAGACCCCTCAGGTGAGCAAGCATTGCAACATTGTAAAATTGTACCCCATTAGTCACATCCAAACCTTGCTTGGCAATAACGGCACCAGACTAGCGACACAGGTCCTGACGGGTATGGCCGAGGGTCGGGGGGTCACGGTCCCTCTACAGGTGGGCTTCGCAGATGACAGAGAGGCGGACTGCGCCTTTGTAAGACCCCTCAGGTGAGCAAGCGTTACAAAATTGCACCGCATTGGTACTCTTTGTGAAGATCTAGTTAAACAAATTATCATGGGTGAGATTTACAAATTGGTCCGAACCTGTGCCAACCTCTCTGAACATTCATAAGTAGGCTAGTTTGTGCACACTACCTAACACTGAGCCAGTGTGTATTTTGCACTATGTACAAGGTGTTTGCAAGATGGTACCGCGAGTCTGATTTACAAATCCAAATTGCATTTACATCTTGATGTAAAATCATTCGTTCTTTAATGCCTTCTATTTCCCTTGTTTCTCCTTGGCGTTTCAGAGAGTTTCCCAGTCGTGAGGTCTCTTTGTACAATCATCTGAGTGGAGTGGACTCCAACCAAGGCAGGACCGTATGCCAGCATCAATACCCCGACTCCAGATTTTATCAATTTTTTCTTGTATGTCATTATTTCTCCCAAGAGCTGTTTTCGTTGATGTTTTGGGGATTTGCCACGTCAGGAGTTGAATCATCCAAGTTGTGTGGAGTCCGGTTTTGTCCCCCAAATCACAACTAACGGAGTACCATATGCCAGCATTAATATTTTAATGACATAAAATTTCCCTTGTTTTTCGTTTCAGAGAGTTTCCAAGTCGTGAGGTCTCTTTGTACAATCATCTGAGTGGAGTGGAATCCATTTGTCTCCCAACAATCACAACCAAGGCAGGACCGTATGCCAGCATCAATACCCTGACTGCAGATTTCATCAACGGTCTTCAGGTCAACTTCTCTTCCACAGTAAACACTGTGCTTCGGTAAGCTGTGGAAAGAAACAAATAGAATTGAAACACTTGATCTAATGTTTCATGCTGGGGAAAGATGATTCTATTATCAACTAATATGTGCTTGATATTAAATATGATTTCATCTTTAGAAAGTGGAAAAACAAAACTGTAAAGATTTGTATTATAGGTTTTTTACCAAATTCTGTAGTTGGATCCTGACTTAAATTGATTTTGGGGGGTACAGTACAGACTCAAGTTGTAATGTAAAACATTGAAAAGCAATGTTTTATTGTCCAGCCCACCGAGGTGGAGGGAGACTAAGGGATCCACATTGGTCAAAGGTCAAATGAGGTCCAATGTTGCATGGATGCGCGCAAGTGGGCGAGACACTTTACGGCTATCGCCTTGTTGTAATCTAAGATTCGGAATGGATGGGTTTGACTAAAACACTGATTTATTAGCAGGCAGGCCTGTTTCTAAGCTCTGGGTCAGTGAAAATTCATGCTCCTGATCAAATTATTATCAAACTAATAATCAATTATCAGATCTCTTTAATTAGTCTATTTAAAGGGAAACGCTGGAATTTTTCTCTGACTGTTTCTAATAAGTGCATAATTCGTGTCACTTCTGGTAATTTATATCCGCTTCGGTATCTCTTATAATGGAAAAAATACATTTTTTTGAAACCACTATCAACTGATTTGACTGACCACTGGAGGCTGCCATGGTTTTCAACAGTACTGCATGAAATGTCATCTGAGCGCATTTGAGCATGCACTAACAAAAGCGGGTTATGTAACCGCTATTTTGAATCTGCTGCTATGTCAGGTATATACACTTATCAGTAACATTAAGCAAAAATGCCAGCATTTGACACCATCAATTTATTCAAGGATGTTTTATAAAGATATCAAATCAAACTCAACAAAGACATACAATATGTCAGCATTCATATCTGAACAACAGCTTGAAAAAATGTAATGTGATGTATAATATGTTGCTATAATAAAAAATATATATATTCATGACATCCCAAAGCAAAGAACACCTTAGAGATAATACAGTATACACCCATCAATACATCAATTTATAACATTAATAAGATCAAACAACTTATCTATGAATGGCTGCCAACCATCCGTCGCCACGCTCCCCCCGCTGCGACCGCATCAAGTGACCGTAATGCAGATTGCCACGTGCTTCCCGCTACGTCCATATTTCCCCCGGTCGCCCCCGCTGCGACCGCGCCCGCACCGAGTGACCATGGTGGTTCTTGCCACGCGCTTCCCGCTAAGTCCGCATTTCCCCCGGCCGCTACGGGCGGTGATTGGCCAGCGGCACCGGCCAATGGCAGCGCGGTGTCCGCACCGAACGATACTGCACAGAAACCTCGCAGGCGGAAACACGCTCGCAGCGCAGCGCTCAGTCCACATTGCCAGATGAAGGCTAGCAGTTCGCAGCCGAAACGTCGCAATACACCAGTTTGCATACATCGTGAGGCAACCGATCTATTCGTTCTTTTTTTCAACTTATCTATCCTTCTTAACCACTTATTATTCACAGAACGGGAGAGAAGCTGTGCACAGTGACCAAGTCAGGGGAGGAGGCAGACTGCATTATGTGCAAGGTTAGTCAATAGTGCAATGACTATATCTAGATCTCAATAATCTATGCTGGAAATGATCTTTTGTACACTGTGGCCCAGTGGTGCCAAGTGGGGAGTTTTCACATTTGAGTGGCCCCCATAACCCGAAAGTGGTGGCCCAAGGCAGAGAGAAAAACATTTTAGTAAATTCTTTCATTTTTAGTTTACCATTTGGGCAGTAGAATTTGCATGGATGAAATTGTGGTGGTCAATAGCTAGAACAGTCCTGTGTATAGTGACCACCTAAGGTAAACAAAAATAGTTGCCACTGTAGACAGGTTTCAAAAATACTGTTTACGTTACATGGGAATTCTTTGAGTGCCCACTATAGGTAGGTTGGCTGCTATAGACAGGTGGCCACTAAGACAGGTTTGACTATATATACAGTATATTGGCCCCGGACCAGTAAGCCTGTGCTTCTTTCAAGCTTTGCCAATAATTATCGTGATTATCTTTTCTCCAGGCTCCGCTGGATACGGCCGTCCCACAATGCTCTGCCCTGGAGTCTACCCAGCATTCCATGCAGCTGATGACTGCAAGTGCAGCTAAAGATCGGTCGAACCCCACCAGCGCGCAGTGTTCATCTCAGCAGCCTTGCAGAACCGAGGGCGAGGGGGTACCGGTAGGGGAGTCATCAACTGGGGAATGTTGCGGGGAGGGGGATGGCAGTTGTCGGTCTTCTACAAAGAAAGAAATGTGAGTACCCTCCTTTTTATGCCTCTGCAACGTAGTGGCCGGAGGCATTGGCCCGGATTCACAAAGGAGGTTTGTACAAACCATGGTTCAAACCGTGGTTTACATCTATGGAATGCCAATTGTAAACTGATGGAGAGAGAATGTGTACCATCAACATTGTTAACAAGTAAGGAATTTACATTCTCTCTCCATCAGTTTACAATTGGCATTCCATAGATGTAAACCATGGTTTAAACCATGGTTTGTACAAACCTCCTTTGTGAATACGGGCCATTATGTTTTTGGGTTGTCTGTCCGTCCGTCCGTCCGTCCGTCCGTCCGTCCGTCCGTCCGTACATACATACGTACATCCTGTTCTTGCTATCGCGATATTAAAAAAACCAATTGACGGGTTTCGACCAAACTTGTTACTTTCATGTATCTCGATAAGCCAATGAACTGATTAGATTTTGGGGTCATGAGATCAAAGGTCACAGGACTCATTATATATGCAAAAATAGCTTGTTAACGTGATATCTCAAGAACCAATTGACGTAATGAGAGAATGAAGCTATTCGATTTTGGGGTCATGAGGTCAAGTTCAAAGGTCACATGGTTCATTAAATGTGAAAAATGGCTTTTAAGAATTTGTTGGCAGATCGCTGTCGAATCTTGGTACGTATGTATATTGAGGAGCCAATGAACTAATTAGATTTAAAGGGTCACTAGGTCAAATATCCAAGGTAACTGCTCATAAAAATTGTGCCTTGGCGGAGGCATCATTTTCGCCTGTGCGCAGTCGAAGATCCATCTAGTTTATATGAGAGTAAAATGTTACTATGACAGATGTAGGGTTTATGAGGTCAGAAGGGTATAGGGCTAATCATTTGACAATGATCTAATTCTATTTTGTCTTTTTATAGATTGAACATAGAACACCATGAATCTGTGTGGATATACTGTTGTAAGATCCATAATTTTAGGGTGCATATTTGTTGAGTCCACATGGCTATTTCTGGTTTATTTCTTTAAAAATTGTGTTCTTTTCCTCAGCTCTTTTGCCGAGGTTTCTCGATGGCTGTGCTATGGATGCCGAATTACACTGCGTGAAATGGTATGTTAACTGTTGTAATTGATTAAACCATTCAGGTCCCGTAAATACTTGGGTGTGGGTCTATGGAGGATAAATACCATAACAAAATCAAACAGTGCTGAATGGGTTAATGAATAATTTGTAGTAAATGACCTAATGTATCGTATTATCCATGATGGGTGTAAAAGTAAAAATAATAACAGGACTGGAGATTTGCTGAACTACTCTCTTGTGACCACAATGAAATAATTGTTTCTGCTTTAAGGCTCATTGTTGAGTTGATGGCAAGTAAAACCTTGATGAAATGATGTTTTCTATCTTGCTCTTCAAGACCGAAAGCCAGGCTGGTAAGGGCCCAACACCAAGTCCAGCCTTTATAGAAAGAAACACAAAAATACTGTTGCCCGAATATAAGAAATGAAGATATGAAAGTTATGCACTCGGTGTGGTCTCCCCATGAAGACCATTGCCATGACCCCCTATCTGTAATCATACTCTATGCCGCTTGTATTGGTGAGCAGATGGGTCAAATTTATAGCGTTCTATGGTGTGGCAAGATTGGTAGAGCGCACGCTTTCCGATCATGAGATCCCGAGTTCAAACCCTGCCCACCGTGTTTGTCCTTCAGCAAGACAATATCCACAATTGCTGCTCTCTACCCAGGTGTATAAATGGGGACCTGGTAGGAGGTGAAAGCCTTTATGTGAAGGATCGATCTTTGAAAAGGCCATGAGCCACTTGGAAGGAATGCGCCCCAGGGAGTGGAGATGGTGCACACAATGTGTGCTGGTTTGCATTGTATCCTATGACCAGGGTAATAATATAATTGTAAAGCGCTTAGAGATGCTTATCAATCATATTAGGCGCTATATAAATCAAGTATATTATTATAAGTCAAATAAGATAATTTTGTTTGTATTGTGAGTTGTACTTTTTCCATCAGTAAAGTTTATGGTTTGATATAATTCTTTTGATATATATATTTTCTTTTTTTACAGAAAGATACTAGTTTTCTTCCTAACTATGTGCTTGAGGAGACGGGGAGAAGGCAAAGAAGGTGAGCCTTGAGAGAAGACTAGTAATCAATTATCTGCCCATGGGGGGGGGGGGGGGGGGGGGGAGGGGGGGGGGGGTGGCTTGCGTGAAGAGTTGCCATAAATCTTACAGCTACGATTAAAACGCAAGTCAGAAAAAATCAACGTATACACATTTGAGCGAGTCAGATTGCGCACTAAGGCACATTTTCTGACTTGTTAGTTGTATATAATCACAACTTTGTGTGATTGATCGCAATTCTGTATGCAACATCCCCCTGATTGAATAGATAAAGAGACATTTAATAACTTCAAATGATAGATTTACTCAAATTAAAATAGTTATGATAATGAAATATTACCTTCAGCAGGTGAACAAAAAGGTAAATACAGTGGAACCTCTCTATAACGAGCTCTGTGATAATGAGGTACCTGATATAGCAAGGTAATTTCACAGGTCCTGGTCCTTTGTGTTTTGTTGTTTTTAAGCCCTGATACTACAAGATTTCTGGTCAAGGTCTACTTGTATTTTGATGTTTTTTAAGAACTGATATTACAAGATTTCTGGTCCAGGTCTATTTGTATTTTGTTGTTTTTTATGCCCTGATACTACAAGATTTCTGGTCCAGGTCTATTTGTATTTTGTTGTTTTTTATGCCCTGATACTACAAGATTTCTGGTCCAGGTCTATTTGTATTTTGTTGTTTTTATGCCCTGATACTACAAGATTTCTGGTCCAGGTCTATTTGTATTTTGTTGTTTTTATGCCCTGATACTACAAGATTTCTGGTCCAGGTCTATTTGTATTTTGTTGTTTTTTATGCCCTGATACTACAAGATTTCTGGTCCAGGTCTATTTGTATTTTTTTTTTTTTTATGCCCTGATACTACAAGATTTCTGGTCCAGGTCTATTTGTATTTTGTTGTTTTTATGCCCTGATACTACAAGATTTCTGGTCCAGGTCTATTTGTATTTTTATTTTTTTAAAGAACTGATACAAGATTTCTGGTCCAGGTCTACTTGTATTATTATTTTTTTTTAAGAACTGATACTACAAGATTTCTGGTCAAGGTCTACTTGTATTTTGTTGTCTTTTAAGCCCTGATCCTACAAGATTTATGATATAACGATGTAAATTCTATGGACTAAACATGCTCGTTATAATGAGGTTTCACTGTACCGAGGAACAATTTAAAACACTTTAATGTAAATTTGAAAATTTCTAACAACGTCTAATAATTTCTCATTGTGGCATTATTCATAATTGTATAGAATGTGTGTGTATATTTTTCTTTAAAGCCAAATGAGACTTTAAATTACAGAAATCCACTCTGTTGGCCTAACAAATTGATCAACATGGTTAAAATATTTTTTTGTTTTTGTTTGGGGCGTTTCCCATTACTGTCATTTAGCCTTAAAATGAAATTGCTATGACTTATAAAGAGGTGATCTGGACTAGTGGTAGGAGCTCTGCTCTTCGCACTAATCAGCCTGGGTTCAAAACCTACGCTGCGTCTCTCGGATGGTGACGAAAAAGGGCAATCATTGCCGTAAGTGTAACTAATTAAAATTGATTGAACTCGTCTGTAAGAACCAAATAATCAACTAAGATTGAATTGGTTATTTCCACCATGTTTTTCTTAGATGGTGACGATGAAGGGCGGTCCCAGACGTAACTAATACACATTTATTGAACTTGTCTGTAAAAAACAAATAACCAACCCTCATCAAACATTTACATTCTCATTCATTGTTTTCCCAGGTCTGAGATGAAGGAGGAGATACAAGATTTCCTCTTGGCCGATGAGGACAGATGATACAAACCAAAAAGGACCAGAATTGATGGGGTTCAAATGCAAATACTGATACCCAAAAAAATGACAACAATAAAAAAAATGTGTGATACTTTTAATCATGTCTTCAAAAATATACCTTGATATGTGAAAAGTAATATATCATTTTAAAAAGTTATAGGATGGTACCTTTATCTCAAAAATTACCAAAATGATGTTTATCGGGTTTTGCATAAAAACGCTTCAATTAGATATCATAGCATTACTTCATACCTAATCATGGTTTTTAAGTGTACTTGAATATGTATGGCCTTGCTCAGGAATTATCGTGTTACAAGTTAGTAATTACCGAGAGAAATTGTAGCCAAATTTATTAGAATAGAGGCTTGAATCTTAGGAATTGGCATCTTACCAGTTTCAGTTTCACCTATTAAAAAAGTACACAATTAAAATAATTGTAATGACTTACATAGCATTTCTAGTGAGATCATTTCTTCAAAATGATTTTCCTTTTAATTTCATTGTTAGTGTCAATTCTTGTCCAGTTTACACCCAATGAAATGTTAATTATTTTAACTTGTATAACAGGCAATTGCATAGCATTGTTTTATTGATGCGGGGGGAGAGGAAGGGGGGGGGGGCACACCACTTATGGGGGCAGGTCCCCCCCTCCATCTATTTCTTCATTCATTATGCTGTTTTGATTTCTATCGTTTTTATCAAATTACATTTGGGGAATATGTGCCCCTGGTAACTGTATAAACTACCCCCACTGATTTTAAATGCTCAAAAGTTAAAAACATTTCACAAATCACGCATCCAGTCGTGTTACCTTCAAATGAGATAATTTTCCTCTAATACTTGGAGCATGGCATGTATAACAAATTTGGCAGTTTATACTAAATTTACAGCTGAGTGATATAATGTCCCATAATTATTCATTAAATAAATAAATGTACCCCAGGCTCATCATGTCTTTGAATTGTCACCTGAAAAATAATGTAACAAAGTGTCAGTTTTGTCACACTTTAATAAAATAACATTAGTACAAAAAAAATTGATATTTGATTTTGTCATAGTTTTGTAACTTTCTTTAGCTTGATTGTGTGTATGCTTGTGTGGGCCTTTTAAATTTAATGTCAAATGCATGTTAATAACACTTAGACATTGTAAAAGATGTGGAATTTGATTATGGGTATTTAAATATTGCAGTAATTAGCAAAAACTTTCCTTTTTTTGTAAAGTTTCACTAAATTAATGTTTGTATATATATATGCATATTTGAGTGTCATATATGGTTTAATTTCTTATATTAATACAATGTTTTTACTACTAGATATAGGTTTTAGATCTAGATTTTTATATACACGTTATGTTGTTTGATTGATTTATTCAGTTCACAATTCATTTTGGGGGCTTTTTCCAAGACTGTCATAAGACTTAAAAACATCTCATCAAAAGACAAAATAGTTGAACATTTCTAATATGTTTGAGTGATAACTTGTGCATGCGTGTGTCTGTGTATATGTGTGTGTATGCGTCTGTGTATTTATACTTATGTGTGTGAGTGTGTGTGTGTATGTATGTATCTGTGTCTTTTTTTATAGTGTGTTTGTTGTCTTTGTATGTGTGTGTGTGAGAGTGTGCATGCATGTATGATTCTTTCTATTGAAAGTTACTCCAATAACCGGGTTCGCTCTAACCTTTAAAGGCATATATGCGTGGGTTATAAAGGGTAGTCAGCAAATTCCAACTCGACTCCACCGTAATCTCTCGAGGTAAACTCACGATATGTGTTGGATCGATCGAAGAGCGGTGCTTCGAAATATCTGAACACGGGCCTTCTTATGAAATTGCATGCAGCAAGAATTTCTCACGCTGTCACCTAAGACATCAAACAGCGGCGCTTTGAAGTATTTGCGGTTAAGCGTGTTACGTGATATTTTCGCTCGTAAACATCTCTGATGGATCTCCATTCGACTAGTACAAACATTCCGAACGCGACTATTTTTTATGCATTTTTTACTCGGGTATTCGGAAGTGGGGACAGTTTGCGATCGCTACTTATAACTGAGCCAATGGGGATTACGTACCGTGCGTAAAAGTGCGCAAGATGGATCCACGCGTCTAATAACCCACGCATATATGCCTTTAAACAAATAAAAAATAAACAACATACATTTAAGGGTATGTGTGTGTGTGGTTTTATGTGTGTGTGTGTGTGTGTGTGTGTGTATGTGTGTGTGTGTGTCAGTTGTGCGTGCGTGCGTGTGTATATGCGTGTGTGTTTGTGTGTGTGTACGTGCATGCATGTTTGATCCTTTCTATTGCAACACTGTTCGCTCTTTAAAAAATAAGAAAAACAATTATGTTTGAGTGACAATGTATGCATGTGTGTCTGAACTTGTGTGTGTGTGTGTGTGTGTGGGAGGGGGGGGGGGTATTAGTGTGTATGTTTATGTCTGTGAGTCTAAGTGTTTGCATGTCATAATATGGTGATCGTACATTTTGAAGGAAACAATTCATAAATATGCACTTTTCATCAAGTAAATTAAGTTGAAGTAATGCATTAAATATTTTGTTTTTAATGAAATGCATTTTATGCATGCCGATTTCAGATAAGTATAAACAAAGTGAAACATTTACAATCAACAAAAATAATATATTCCACTCGACGGTCGACATGTATCCTCCATTTAGAATATAAAGTCCGATATAAAAGTAAACCCCATGTAGAGTCAGCTATTTCTTACTAATACAATAATATATTATTCATCATAAAATGTATCGAGTAGGTACAGTGCAGTTTTTTTCAAAATACGGTACATGACATTACTGTCGCCACTCGGAGCATAAGATAACAATGAAAAACTGCAACCAAATGCATATTGGGCTGCAAAGTTGTAGAAATATCAGAATACACTGGAGGTATGTAGCTGCGGATTTGTCCAGTTTTGGGTTATCAGTGTAGCCAACAGTAAGGAAAATAAGACTAGTTTTTAGCCAATACATGTAGTTGTTTTTCAATCTGAAAATTAAAAGGTGAAAAGCTTATTAATGGAAAGATTTTCAAGTTGTGGTGCAAACTTTAACAAAATATGTATTCATTATGTCCCGATTGCCAATTCTTGGTTTAAAACCGAGAGTCCTGCATGACAAGCATTGGCGTAGCTAGGTCGGACTGATTGGGGGTGGGGTGGGGGTGGGGGGGGGGGCACACGAAGTATTGGGGATACAAAATGGTACCATACTACCATATATGTTTTATATCGTTTTACTCACATTATCGGGGGGGGGGGGGGGGGGGCACCCCCGTGTCCTTCCGAAGCTATACGCCCATGGGAGTAGATACTTACGTAATACCTATTCATCTGGGGGGATGAATGAATAGATCACCCCCCCCCCCAGATGAATAGGTATGAATAGGTACAGATCTACGCCCATGGCTACGCCACTGAGTGATGACAATAAATCAATCATAAACATGTATGTTTATGTTTCATGTACTGCAGAGTTCATTAACGCGATACCTCACACATAATCAATGCGCATTTTTACAGTTATTTTGTTATGTTAAAATCAGTCTTGGAAACAATCTATTTTGTATTGTTATGTTTGTTAGAACTACAAAATGTAACAGGCGTGACTGTCCGTAATATATATAGGTGCGTGTCCCACCGTATTGGTGCAGCCTATGTGTGTGTGTGTGGGGGGGGGGGGGGGGGTGGTGCAGTGGTAAGGAAAAAAAGGGGGCAAATGCACACCTGTCACCAGTGAAAGAGAGAGAGGGGAACAAAAAAACGAAATAAAGATTTTGATTGGATGGATGGGACTCCGCGAGACTCGCCTTGTAACTTGATCTCTGATTGGACAGCTGATTTCTTCTGACCCGTCTGATTGGTTAAGAGAGACGTATGTTAATTGGAAGAGAGTTTTCCCCACTAAGGGGAAGACTGGTAGTTCTCACAACTTGCGCGAATATTGTACGGACAGGTGTTTTCCGTTTTCTGCGTGACCGATGATCCAATCGTGGGCCCATCGACAAGATTTGTTTCTTCTTCGAAATAAACAAGGCATGCTGTTCTTTGATCGGTGGCTAATGCACAATCCACATGTTGGCCGTTTCCTGTGTACACGCATAGTTCCCATATCCCTGGTTTACGTATATAACTTTCTGCACTTACCAAAGAACGTGAAACGGTATATCTAGTTCCGTGTAATTTACTTGAGCTAGTATTCTACTTCCAGTGTTCTAGGGAGAGTAGTACGTACATTTGTAGGCATATTTTGTGGAATCATGATTTATTATTATTAAAGTATGGATCTTGATTTTATGAACAGTCTGGCTTAAACTTAAAGCTTGTTGGAACAAAGCGATGTTGTTGTTTCTACCCTTAGAACGTTACAACGTTAAATTGATCATCAGGCCTTTTTGTTTAACTTGAGGAAGTTAAGGTAGATGTTTATTATATGTAAATAATTTTCTTTTGACCTGATCATTGAGGAATATAACTGAGTTATTTAGAAACATGGTTGTTAACAACGACGAATTCCACCGGCGGACATCGCTCTCGTCAAGTCTTCGTCGACTGCGCAATCGGAACGGGACGACATCGACCGCCAACCTCGACCTCATCCAAAACGATTACGCACAGGATCAGGAGGTCGATGATGTGGGAATAGACAACCCGATCTCGATTATATGCGATGTCGATAGAGATATCTCGAGAGCGTATTATACTTGCGAGCAGAACGCTAGTTGCGAAGCTGAAGGAATTAAAACTACACATCTATCACAATTAAAGTCGGCGCAAGACGACATCCGAACCCCAATCACCAATTTGGAAAAATTACATACGGCTGGAGAGGATGATCATGATGATGATGTAAAGAGGAAATCCAAATGTTCTTCAAGTTCTTTTCCTCTCAAGCGGACGTTCGGGTCGCTCCACTGCTTCGCCATGCTGCTGGGCGTCATGGTCAGTTTCGGCTCCCTGTTCTCCGTACGAAATATCGTCGTCAACGCGGGCGGCCTCGTTCCCGCCATCTTCGTTTGGATCTCCGCTGGAGCGATGATGTTCGTCGGCGCCCAGTGCTACGCGGAGCTAGCGACGTCGGTGGGGAAGTCCGGCGGTGATTTCATCTTCCTGTTCCACGCCCTTCCCAATACGATGCCGTCGTTCATGCAGGTATATGATCGATGTTCTGAAAGTATGATGAATGATGATGATGATGATGATGTTGATGATGATGATGTTGATGATTATGATGATGATGTTGATGATGATGATGTTGATGATTATGATGATGATGAGTAGCCTATGATGATGAAGATGATGATGATGTAGTAGTAGTAGTAGCCTAGTAGTAGTAGTAGTAGTAGTAGTAGTAGTAGTAGTAGTAGTAGTAGTAGTAGTAGTAGTAGTAGTAGTAGTAGTAGTAGTAGTAATAATAGTAGTAGTAGTAGTAGTAGTAGTAGTAGAAGTAGAAGTAGAAGTAGAAGTAGTAGTAGTAGTAGTAGTAGTAGTAGTAGTAGTAGTAGTAGTAGTAGTACTAGTAGTAGTAGTAGTAGTAGTAGTAGTACTAGTAGTAGTAGTAGTAGTAGTAGTAGTAGTAGTAGTAGTAGTAGTAGTAGTAGTAGTAGTAGTAGTAGTAGTAGTAGTAGTAGTATACTATACGAGTTGTAGTTGTAGTTAGTAATATTAGTAGTAGAAGTAATCGTAGCAGCAGCTGTAGTAGTAGTATCAGTCTTCGCGTAATGAAGTGATTCATCGTCAATCATCATTTAAAGGTACATGATTTGACCAAACATTTCTTACACCTGTTCAAGGGGTAAAGCATACCTTAACAAAATATATATCGAATTTGTATAGTAGCAGGATTAGCGTGGTCGTCGTTATTATAAGTAAGGAGTTAGTAGTATTCACTTTCATTAATTTGAGCCTACACATTTCAAATAATGTTTTTTTTTTAAATATAGATATGTTCTATGCCTTTAATTTGATTAACATTGAACAGGTGTGGATGGGTCTAGTCCTCGGTTCTGGAGCCAGTATATCGGTGCTAGGGCGAATGGGCGGCGTCCACTTATTGAAACTAGTATGTCCGAAGTGTCTTGACCTCGACAAATCGCAGCTGCCCATCAACCTTGTTGCAGCCGTGATTATTTGTAAGTCAAAAATTAAGCTTCTAATGTTGACTTCTAAAATTCTTGTCATATAATAAAATATATCCAAAAGTGAATCGACTTCTTAGTTTGGATAATAAACCAATTTGTACAATTTTTCCTGAGATTAGCTTTTTCAATCGTTTTTCCATGGGTATAGGGTGCATGGTTTTTCAATACGTAACTATTAAATTTAGTTTTTTTAAATCTTTTCATTGAAAAGTAATGTAATATCACTTTTCAATGAAAATATACTACAGTATATGTATGTTTACTTAATAATATTTATACAGATTTAGGAAATAAACACACAAAACAAAACAATTGCTGGACATGTATTGTTAAATCCGAGGATTTTCTTTTATGATTATATGCTACAAAAAATATTAAACTATAGCTCATAACTTTAATTTTAAGTTCGTTTAGATGGTTTCTCATATATGACATGTACAGTATATAATTTTCTTTGTTATTGTAATCGTTAATGCATTTATACAAAATAATGATGTTCTCCGTCGTGTTTAGTAAGTCGGATTTGAAAAGTAGTCCCCGAAAATAATTTATTCAATTTTTCGTGTTATTCTGTAGGTCTGTTCATTGCCGTCCACTGTCGCAGTTCTCTCGCCGCCGCCCGCGTTCAGGTGGTTCTCACAGCGATAAAGTTGTTCACATTTTGTTTCGTCATCATTCTAGGATTTATCCATCTAGCTACAGGTAATTATTAAGATAATATTCATTGTAAGAACATAATTATGCGGTTATAATAACAACCAATTATACTTTTTTAACGAGATATTGTGTTTGACTGCAGGCAAGGCAACGCTGCTATTAAAATATCAATGTAATAAAGATAATTCGAGATTTGTAATAATAAAATTTGATATATTTATAAATCATAAGTTATAATCAATAAGACATGTATTATTATTATATTGATCCGCGATGGTGAAACCCTTTTATGATCCCAATACATAAAATAAAACAACGTTTCTTTGTAATGTGATGTTTTCAATTTAGGCTGGAAGTCCAACTTACAAGAAAACGCATGGTACGTTCCGCCGACTGGCGATCTAAATCCGATGATATCATTTGCTGTAGCATCAATGTCGTATTCGGGATGGTAAGTGAAATGGTATAGATGTAGGATAAGCTAGAGTTAGTCTATGACTATGTATCATGGGATTAAATGACACATTTATAGCGGAACAATTATCGCTAGAGCAAAATATAATTGAACATTGCACCCCTTTATTATGAGCTAGCTTTGGGTATATTCTTGACTAGTTGACTAGCACTATATATAACTAAGTGTCACTTTTGGTTCTCTTTAAGATCTTCGACTTTTTAATCTCAAAATGTTTTGTTTTATCTTTTAGATTAATAATTTAATATGCTTCTATATTTTCTTTTAGTTTCTCATTATTCTTTGCTTATATTTAACCTTGGTATTTTTGTAACGATATGTTCTCTTTTACACTCTTTGTATTTTATGATGTAAATGCGTTGTTGTTGTTAATAAACTGTCAAGCTTCACTGTACTAAAATTAGCTTTGTTCCCTGTTATTTCCAGGCAGACTGTTGCATTCATGACGGAAGAGGTTAAAAAGCCAGACAAGTAAGCTAAAAATGTAATGATATTTAATAAACGTGCACAAAAAGTGTATGACTGTTTTCTAAAATTGTACAATATTTTCAAGAAATTGGTGCTTTTAGTGGTTTGTATTAAAATGGGCAGGTATGAACGATATTCAATTTAATGAAAAATATGTAATTTCGGCAGTTGAATTCCAAACATATTTACCGTCTCTATGCGGCACATTGATTTCCGTTATGATCAAACTGATATAAATAAGTCATGTTTGATTGGTTGGTCTATTCCATAACCATAGTGGCCATCTCTTATCTGTATATAGACTTTATTTCCAATTGATACTTCGTGACCTGTATTAAATTTTCTTCTCAAAATGTTAAAGGAATCTAGTAACTTTCTGACATGTGCAAAAAGTGATTAATGGTTGATACAATGTGTGTTATCGTGATCTGATACGTATGTCCACTGAATAATATGTGAACGTTTCATGTTAAATGGATGTTATATGGCCAAGTAATGGGCGAACATGCAAAGTGATATTCACTAACTCATTGCACTGACTTTGTACACGGTATTAACTTTCCATTGGATAGTTAAAAATCTGAACACATCAATCGTAAATATTTTTTTAACGAAAGGATAATTTAAAAAACGAAACCTGTTCCATGCTTCTAGTGTTAGTATGAAACAATGTATGAGAGAACCGCTAGAGTTCCCAGTATATTTTGAGGATTTGGACAATGTTACTAGATCCCTTTAAATGGTTTCTTTCCTTAATTTTCTCTTCTTTCTCAAGGACGGATATGATCGCCATACCGTAAATACATTTACCAGAACTTAGCTTATGTTATAACTTTTCTTTTTCCTTTCTTCATTTCCCTTCTTTCCCAAGGACGATTCCGTTTGTGACGTCACTTTCGGTCATAATCGCCATACTGCTCTGCATCGGACTCAACATAGCTTATGGTACCCTACTGACCCAGGAAGAACTTCTTTCGAATCAGCCGATTATCATGGTAATTAGCAAAATTGTCGAAATCTACTAAACTTTCCTAGTTCTCACATTATCACATAACTTCTTGTACTCGAATTACCATTAGCAATATGGAGCAGGTTTTGGTTTTTTCCGAATTTCACTTTCGTTATAAAGATATTTATATCTTTCGTTATAAAGATATAATTGATTCAACAGATAGAGAAACGGACCAGAAATATAATATGACTAAAAAAGAGCAAAGAAAATGCCGCTGGAATCCAATTTTCTTTGCTCTTTTTTAGTCAAAAATATAATTGAATACAGTGTTCGGATTTTCATTTATCTAATGGAAAATTATAACTGTTTACAAAGTACGTGCAGCGAGTTAGTGAACACCACTTTGCATTTTTGCTCATTAGTCGGTCAACCAATTATATTATTGTATTTATATTGATTATTGTACATATCAACCATTATCTAAATTTTAATAACTTAACAACTTATTTTCAATACAGTATTAAGTGAACTGACAGTAATTTTCAAAAAATGCTTTCTTAGTTACTTATTCATTTGTTTCGTATGAAATTATGTCATACGAATTACATTCAAATTAAGCCAAACTATCATGATATTAGTTTGGCGTAGTTTTAATATAATTATTGTGCGTCGTTGTATGTTTTCATCCGATTGTTTGTAAAGGCGGACGTTTATCTCTTCGATATGGAGAATGTTGTACCCCCACAATTACCAATATCGATGGGGAAGACTTTGATTTCTGTGGGATGTAATACTGACGCTTATTTCCATTACTCTAATCATTATCGATTATCTAGTTATATTAGTATATTATCATTATTCATGTGTTTCTTTATCCATGAATAACCCAGGAAAATATAACTATTCATCCCTTTTCTCGCGTTTTCAGCTCGTAGGATACAAAGTTCTGGGATCGTGGGCGCGGCTGGTTCATCTGCCGATCGCTGTCTGTGCGCTCTCCGATCTGAACGTCGTCATCTTTACGGTATCTAGGTTTGTATAATTGTGTACTACGTCACTTTAACCCTATAAAGCCTTTTTTTGTTGGGGGGGGGGGGGGGGGGGGCGTGCCCCCTTCCATATTCGTTGCCACTTCTACAAGTTTTGGTCGATTTTCACCAAATTTAGTGACTTTTCCTAAAATCTTATTGCTAACATTTTGATTAAATATTGTAACCCCATTCCCATTATGCCAATAGTAACCACGAAATGAAAAGCATGTTTTCATTTCGATGACATTTTTTCCTTTTCTCAGAGTAGACAAGTCAAGTTTTTGTTTGTATCAAATGTGATACAAATTATCAACAATAAGTTGTCTTTTATTAAAATCAACTTCAATGGATTCGTTTTTTGCCAAAATCAATGAAAAATAATAAGAAATTTAAAAACACTGTATATATCTATTTGCAAATAATATATATAGGGGATCATTTTTGTGGCCACTATAGGCAGGTTGGCTGCTAAAGACAGGTGCCCACTAAAACAGGTTTGACTGTAAACATAAACAATTAGTAATTTACTACATATATAATTGTGTATATTGTATCTTACACTGCAGAATGTTCTTCTCGGCCGGTCGTGAAGGACAATCGCCACAACTTTGGTCAGCGGTCAGCGTGAGACATAACTCCCCCACACCTGCTATTCTTATTATGGTAGGATATACATCACGACCAAATTGATATCATTGCAGCAAATAGTCTAAATCGTATACAAAGATACAACTTTTAATATTAAAATAAAATTAATAACAGCAGCTGTTATTAATTTTATTTTAGTATTATAAGTTGTATCTTTATATACGATTTAGACTATTGTAGATATATGATCTCCCCAAAACATGGATAATTTAATCACCACGGATCTTGCCAATGACATCCCATGGCTCATCTTATTACACTGTTAAAACGCTGTGTAAAAAAACGCTGTGTAAAAATGGTTGTAAATCTTTTCATCCAACTTTAGGTATAGCATGATTAGTTGTATGAAGAATGGTTGCGTGAAGCGGCCATTATTCAAGCGTTGATGAAACGTGTTAAATCACGTGATAGTTTCGACCGCAAAATCACCGCGTCAAAACCTCTTTTGTCCCTTCGCAAACCAAGCGAACCGAGATACCGCAGTCGATAGAGAGTGAGACTTATAACCCAAAGATCCCCGGTTCGAATCCTACCCTTGCCCCTTTTACATCTTGTTTTGTATTTGCTATTTCAACAACGGGATTGTTGAAATTTATTCTAAACAACAGTTGTAGAACAGTTGTAGAACAAATTAAAACAACAGTTGTGTAAACTTTAAACAACTGGGGTTGATGAATGTTTCCAACAACAGTTGGATGGTTCATATGTCAAACAGCGGTTGTTGAAAATTTCAACAAGTTGTTGAATTTGTTTACACAGCGTTTTAACAGTGTATGGTAGGATATATCACTGCCGAATTGATATCATTGCTGTTATTAACTTTATTTTAGTATTATAAGTTGTATCTTTATAGATCTCCCCAAAACATGGATAATTTAATCACCACGGATCTTGCCAATGAAATCCCATGACTATTCTTATTATGGTAGGATATATCACCGCCAAATTGATATCATTAGTGTTATTCATTTTATTTCAGTATTATGATAGTTGTATCTTTATATACAATTTAGAATATTGTAGATATAGATCTCCCCAAAACATGGATAATTATATCACCACGGATCTTGCCAATGACATCCCCACTACGACTATTATTATCACTGCTAAATTGTTGTTATATGATACTTAGTATTACAATTACTGATTTTTGTAACCTTATTATAAGTTATATATCTACAACATTTGAAAACATTTTATACGACGTAGAACTATACCTTATTGATCGATGATTTGGTCAGTTGTCAATGGTCAATTTCATACAATATTTCTGGTTCCTTTTCTCTATGTTTGAATATAATTTTCATGTTATTGTTCGTCCTCAGGCACCCATCGCCTTGTCACTCCTCTTTGTGGACGTTAGCCCTATCCTAGCAACGTTTGGCCCCTTCCAGTGGTTGACCAGTGCAATAGTGGTGCTTTCGCTTCCTATCTACAGGATACGATATCCAGATCTACGCAGACCGTTCAAGGTAAACAATACATTATTTTAAAGTAACATTGAGCACCTGTTCTAAGGGGGCGGGGGGAGTTGTACGATTAAATCTATCTTTCTATCTTTATATATATATCTATCTTTATATCTATCTATCTATCTATCTATCTATCTATCTATCAGTCCATCCGTTTTTCTGTCTGTCCGTCTATCTATCTATCTATCTATCTATCTATCTATCTATCTATCTATCTATCTATCTATCTATTTATCTATCTATTCATCCATCCATCTATATATCTCTTTATCTATGTTCTGTTTGTTTGTTTGTTTCTTTCTCTGTATGTATACCATTGATCACACTTTTCTTCCCATTGTTATTTCCAATTATCAACATCTGCTACCATCTTCTTGCCCACACACTAGCAATCAAGATAAATTTTTGTCCTGGGATTACATGCCAGGGAGCCTGACATAATCTGAGTCTGTCACCCAGCTCCCAAAAGCGTGCATATTAATATCTTTATTCTACATCTTTTACCATTGTTAACACCCTCTTTTTCCAAATGTAGGTCCCTATGTCATTTACAGTACATCCTCTTCGTGACCACACTGGCAATCAGCCACCTTCATCCCCTAGGGATTGCGTTGGGTGCGTACAGCCCCCCCCCCCCCGAAAAAAGGTCCACTTTTTGTCAGTCTTGGCCATCTAAACTAGTTGTCTCTGGCAACGATCAGTCTTTTTGACAACCCCCCCGCTTACACAACTAAACTTGTGGTCTTGGCCTCAGCCTCGAAAATGTTTTCCGACGGACACCCCCCCCCCCCCCCCCCCCCCCCTCCTCTTGAAAAATCCTGGCTACTGGCCTGGTATCTGCATTCTGCATTGTTTATTGATTAATATAATATCTCAATCAATTATTGACTCCTATTTTGCAATTATACAGGTGCCCATGTTATTCCCAGTCATCTACATCCTCTACTGCATTTTCCTCACTGGACTGGCGATCAAGAAAGACGCCAGAGTCCTCGGCATACTTCTAGCCACCCTTGTGCCTGCTTTCCCGCTCAACATACTGCTCATCAGATTGAAGAGACCTAGATGTTTTCTGCGGCTAGTAGGTAAGATTCGACACTAAATATTATGGTGTAATTTGGTCGGATATTTTATTTTATTTTATTTATTATTATTAATTTATTATTATTATTATTTATTATTATTATTATTATTATTTATTTTTTTTTGGGGGGGGGGGGGGCGCACATTATTGAGAGGCACACCTTATGTATTTAATTACTTGTTCACAGATTTTCCCCTTAGTGTTTTATTCTTCTTCAAATTATTGGGGCGCACCGCTGGACCCACGCCACGGACTATAATAATGACAAGGAGACCCTTGCAAATTATGAATTTTACTCAAGGTAGAATATGAGGAATTATAATGTCAATTTTTTTAGCGGAATATTATTGGCAAGGAAATAACAAAAGTAATGATCGCGCGTCATTATGGACTATCTGTCACATTAAATCAAAATAATTATCATTTGTGTAGACAACACTAAATAAGATTCTTTAAAGAAATACTTACTATATTGTTTAATGGTAGGTTAATGCAAAAACCTAGGTTGACATGTTTAAAAAGATATTTTATATAACTATATGAAAACAAAAGGGATTACTACAAATGTGATTATGTTTACTAACAATTTCAATCTCTTGACCTTTTGCTGTTGTGCAGGACATGTTACCAGTTTTCTACAAAAGCTTCTGCTGGTTGCTCCACCTGATGAACCCGAAGATGTGATCAAATTCTGACCTGGAGTGCGTCAAGACTGAAAACGGTATACAGCCCCACCAATTTACTTTGGTGCACTGCAAGTGCATTACCACTAACCAGGGGGGTGTTTCACAAAGATCCTAAGTTGAACTTAACTCTAAGCTGGACTTGAAAAGTATGGAAAGCCGTTAGTTTCTTTGAATTTTCTTTTGTAGCAGTTCTTTTAAAAGCCATGAAATGTTAATAGTTTCTTTTACCAAGGAGATTTCATTTCCTTTATGTCACATTTATAACAAGTCTAAAATACTTGCATTTTTGCTTTTGAATGTATTTTATTCCAAGGCTACAAATGGCGTAGCCGTAGCATACTTTTTAAGTCCAACTTAGAGTTAAGTTCAATTTATGATCTTTGTGAAACACTCCCCAGGGGTGAATCAAAACCGAAATCAAGGACGATGTCCCACATTTTTGTGGCCCCAAAATTCACAAATTAATATTGAAGTACAGTATTCATTTAAGCTTTGATTATTTTTATATAATTATTATCATATCAAACTTGGTCGATTCATGAAAAGTGTATAGCAAAGTGGGCTTTACAGGAATCAAACCCAAAACCTCCGGATAGCTAGGCCAGTGCTAAAATTAACCATCGATCACCGGTCTAGCAATCGGGCTGGATTCCAAGGGAGCCCATTTTGCTTTGCTCATATCATTTATGCCATGGTCAGTTTCCGTTATAACATGGGCAATGTTATATACAGCAGTTTTAAAAGCCTTCAAATTGATCTTTAAATTGGCGACGCTTTAAAAAATGTTACAATCACTATATGTGACCAGCTATAGCAAAACCTGGCACTTGTCGGTAAAAATCAAAATGTAGATTTTCATACCATTACAAAGGCCTCATCACAAGCTTTCATTTGATGCTCTGTTCTAACTAATTGGTCAATAATTGGCGAAGATATGATTGTTTCAATTTTGCAATCATATGTCTTTTACACACATTGTGTGAACTTTAAATGCCCATTTCTTCAAAACATGAATTACCGACAAGTGCCGGGTTTTGCTATAGCCAGTCACATATCATATCATTCAAACGGACAACTTCAAACAAAATTTGTTGTATATATTTACTGAATGAAATACTTCAAGGACCAACAAGATGATAGACAGGTAAATTATTTTATAAGTATGTAAGTATATTTCTTTCAATTTGAAAATAATAATATTACAATAGCATTTGAGTTTTGAAATCAAATGCACAAATGCACATCTCATAATAATATAGTAAAACATCTTCTGGACAAGTTCACAAACTGTACATAACAAGTAAAACTTCACATAATGTTTGATAACAAATTAATCATTATATATCATTTTTGTTACATCATTATTATTTTAGGATACGAAAGTAAGTCAGACAGATTTCAGACAGATTTCATTACTTTAGAAATTCAAAGAGAATATAGAACGAGTACGCTGCACAAATTGAAAAAATACATATATTCCAGCTCATTGCATGAATATCAATAGGACATAAAACTTGAAATATACATTTCCTATGTTTGAAATAATACAAATTCGCTAAATATTTAAAATATAGTGAAATGAAACAAATTTTAATCTGTCATGTACACATTTGTTGATGTCAACACCATATAACCCTCATGAAGTGCATAAGTTATGAGTGGCCTAGTAAATTAGCAAATTGAATTTAGCGCTAGCATACATGACTTGTATTTTGTGCATAATTATGTATAATTAATGCATTCAGTTACAATACTCAAATAATTGTATGAAGGTGAACATATTTTATTTTTCATTCTGGCAGCTCAAAAAAATTGAATGTGATTACAAAAATGGCAAGGTTTTGAAAAGTGGTGCTGTATACTTTAAATGTAGCTTATACGAGGAAATTGTGATAATTTGAATGTTGAAGCAGTTTGGTAATAAATTTAAATAAAAAACAATTGACAAAACTTTGCATTTTCTTTGCCTTTGTACATTGTAGTTTCAAACCCAAATAAATGTGCCTTGACTTTAGATAAGCTCACTTTATTAGAAGTAAATAATGGTTGATGATTATTTACATGACACTTTAAAAAGGAATCATATTCCCTGTTCATATCATCCCCTCTTCTCCCATAGATGAAGGCTCATATTCATAAAAACCACACAAGCTAAGTTCAGTAGTCCATAATAAGTCTATTTTAGATGATCATAAGGCTAAGTAAACATCACAGTTTTCTTAGTCCACTTAATATAATATACTTACACAAAATAATAGTCCAGGGGGCAGGGGCCCGATTACGGACCAGCGACATTTACCATGGTAATTAGCATCATTGGCTCTAACGCATCAATGTCAATATGCTAGAATAACATACAAATTAACATGACGTAGCAGAGCACACATACCGCCCTTACTCATTCAACCGTAAAGGATTACACAAGCATATCTAGAGATCAGTGGAACTAGGGCTGGTCCTGGGTCATGATCGTGCTCTTGGCCACTGGCCATGTTTCACAAAGATTTTAAGTAGAACTAAAATTCTAAGTTAGACTTACTATTATGGTAGGCCATTTGTAACCTTGGAATATCACAATTTAAAATGCAAAACTGCAAATATATGAGACTTTTAAGAAAAGTTACTCCAAGAACATGAAACCTCCTTGATAATAAGAATATATCAATGATTTTTCACAAAGATTTTATGGTGTGTTTCAAATTTCTTTTGGCGATTTACCACTGAACAAACAACTTTCCATAGCTTTAAGTCCAACTTAAATTGAAGTTCAACTTAAGATATTTGTAAACAGGTTATAATCCAGCACCATACAGTATCTCTCCAAAATTTGTGTTTGTTTCTAGGAACTTACAAAGTTGCATTAAAATAGCAGGCAAAAATTAACAACACTGAAATTCTTACAGCACAACCAACTACAAGTTTGGAATGCTTTTCAGGATCATTATCAATTAATTCCTCTTTCAAGACAAAACTTTTACAAGCTACAAGATGTTGTCTTTTAGCCAAACATACATTGTCTGAAAACACAGAGAAGTGGTCCTATTATACTTAAACTAATTTGAATTGCCAACAAAAAAAAGGGAAATATTTTAAAAATATCATCTGACACATTCAGTGATGATTAATAACAAATATAGTACAATTAGCTTTGAAAGACAAAACATCTCAACATTTTCTCTTATACAGATCTTTTCAAAGTTACAAAATAAAACCATTAACCCGTTCAGGACTTATTGATTTTACTATAACAGGCATTCTCCAAACACCCAAGCATGATTAATTTTCATGACCAGCTCTAAAGGGGTTAATTAATGATTACAGGGAAAATATCAACCCCTAGAGAAAAACGAAGCATTTTTTGCACAAGATTTCAAATTGATAAAATCAAGTGCATGTCTGCAAAAATGAAGCAACTTAATGGTATTTTTTTCCAAAAAGTCTGTTTAATTTGTCATGGGAAAACCCTTTAGGAACCCATCAGTGCCTAAGGCCCACATATTTGTGGTTTGGTAGTCCTACATTTAAACAAGAAGACTAGTTATGTGAAGTGTACAGGAAGAAAGAGCATACATTCCTCTATTCCTTTAGTTATTTTTTAATGATTTTTATTATTGCGTAAATCACTATAATTTAGCAAAATCCTTAAATTGGCAATATATTGTGATATTTAAAAAACAGATATTCGCGTTCAAATTGGCAACTTTGCGGCAAAGTTACTTCATATTTGTCTTAAATTGTAATTACTAAATATTTTCCACCTATTTTTATTTCATTAATAGATCGACAAAATTTAGGAGTTGCCAATTTGTAAAGGGAAAACAATGATCAATTTTGCCTTAAAATAGCTCTCGTCCTTGATGGGTTAACCTTAACCTTCTCATCTTTTAACTACACATAGCCTTTTGAAATAAAATTCCCTTCCAATAAAAGTGATAAATAAATCTACAAATGACTGCATAGGTGGTCATGTATCAGTACAATGAGCTGAATACTTGATTGTTCATTTTTAAAAACTGAACAAAGAAGAAAATGATTCAACCTCCAAAAATAAATACAAATCAAGATTTCATTTTGGAAAATAATACACGTAAATAGCGAGTAAAGATACAATGACCCGGGCAGGTATCAGGCCAGAGATATTCAAATGAGGGGCCTTCCTCCCCCACTCTCTTTCCTGCTCCGTAGGTGGTCAATGGTGGAGTTGTAGTGCTTTATGATCCGTTCTGTCTAATTTACTTCCTATAACTAGTCATTCAAGCACTTATTCATATTTTCCTATATTATTAACACAATATGCAATAAAAAATGCTATAGCACAAGTTCTTCAAATAAGGGCCTTTCATTTCCACTCTCTTGCCTGCTCAGTAGGTGGCCACTGGTGACAAAGTAGTGCTTGATGATCTGTTCATTGTCGAAGATTCTATAGCGCAAGTCCATCAAACGAGGGCACTTCCTTCTGAACAAGAGTCCACATTTTCCTGTAGTATCATGGTATGAACAATTAAAGATTCTATAGCGCAAGTCCATCAAATGAGGGCCCTTCTTCTGCACTCTCTCGCCTACTATATAGGTGGTCAATGGTGTTGTAGCAGCGCTTAGTGATCTGTTTGTCAAAGATTCTATAGCGCAAATCCTTCCAAAGAGGGCCGTACTTCCCTTCTCCGTAGGTGGTCAATGGTTTTGTATGTAGTGCTAAGCAATCTGTTCTGCCTGGGTAATTCACTCAATAAGAGTCCATATGCATTATTTTTCAATGAACAGGCAAAGATTCTATAGCGCAAGTCCTTCAAACGAGGGCCCTTCTTCCCCACCCTCTTGCCTGCTCCTTAGGTGGTCGATGGTGTTGTTGTAGTGCTTGGTGATCTGTTCCGTCTCCTCGTTGTCTTCCAGGTTTGGCATGTCCTCGCGGATCTTGTCGAGGAGCTGGTTCAATACTTGGATTGTAATCTGTACAAAGAAAATAGAGACAACATGAAAAATAGCACTGTATAATTGTAAAGAGACATGAACTGAAATGGTACGGCCACGTTTTGAGATCCTCATGACTTGCCGAGACAGTTCTACAGGGTACACTACATTGAGGGAGAAAGAGAGAAGAGATTGGAAGATAACATCACTGAATGGACACTCGGGCTTTAGAGCTGGGTGATGCTTTGAGAGAGGCAAAAGTCAGAGAATGGTGGAGGAAGCTCGGTGCCAAGCCACTGCTGGTGCTCCTACTGCCAGTTAGGCGACGGGATAGGCAAGGCGAGGTGAGGATGATAAATGTTCATTAAACCCATTCAGGACTGGTCCCAAATTACTGGTCTGAAGTCTATGGAGAATGCATGATATACCAAATTCAAACAGTCTTGAATAAGTCACATAAGGTGAGGTCTCATTCTGTTTCTAAATCCTTAGAGTGTTAATCATTCAATCAATTATCTTCTTTTTTTTAAATCTGAAAGCTTAACATTTGCTCAGGGAGCAACAAGTGATTACCAACAACTATTCAAAATAGAAGAAGGAATATTAACCTGTTAATAAACTTTTAAGGTACTTTTCCAAAAGTGAAAAAAGAAACAAACAAAAATCAAGGGAGATAACAAAACCACAGTACACAACATAATTGCTCCAGATTTCATAATCTTTTTACTCTTTTTCTTCCAATAAATACATAAAATCAGAATAAAAGAAGAAAAACTGACCTGATCGTTGCCCCGTTCGTAGAAGTAGATGTATCTGTTAAGAATCTCCACAAAGAGCTGCACCTGAACTGTTGGGTCCATGCACTGGTTTGCAATCCTTAGTGCTTTCTTCAGACACTCAGCTACACGCTTGCCATCATGGATCTGTGGAACAAAAACAGGAGAATTGTCAAACTCTAAACTCAAAAGGAGCAATGGTAAAACATATATGTAGAGCAAATTGTATACATTTTATATAAAAGATTGCTTAATATGACCAAAACACTAATGTTTAGTTCTTAAAATCTACTGAAAATGATGAATGAACACTTCCTACGAGAAAAAGGTTAAAAATCATCATACTTCTTCTCCTTTGCCTCCTATCCTAGGGAGTTCCATAAAAATTAGTCCATATTTAATGACGATTTATTTTACCTAGTCTACCTCGCTCTGCATACTGTATAAGTAATTCCAAAAAATTGTAAAAATAATGTTTGTTCATATCAATCTTTGCCATCCTTTAATTAGTCATCACCAAGAATGCTCGGTAAATTTAACAGATCAAAATAACCATCCTACCTCTTCTCCTTTGCTCTCTGTACTCCGCCCAGACCAAAAGAGGTGCGAGACCACACCCACGCCCCGGCACTGGTCAGGTTTCTTGAGTAGCTTCGAGGCTGCCAGCGCGCACTGCGTCCTCAGCGGCTCGTGGTTCTCCTCGCCGAAGCAGCTCATGCGCTCAAAGGTTGCGATGATGAGCGTGATGGCCGCTAGCTGCGCCTTTGAATCGCTGATTTCATCCTCGTAGAGAGAGAAAGCCTGTGAGAGATAGAGAGATGAAAATTATATTTCAACAGTTTTACATCTCATACGTTTTGTAAGTTGCAATGATGAGCAGTAACTATCTGTACATTAAAAACATGGATTTCATCTTCATAGAGAGATAAGCATCTTTTTGGTTTGAAAAGGGAATAATACAATTTTGTTATTAGAAAATATTTTGTACAACAAATAAATTTGAATGATAAAAGGAACAGCTTTCACACACTCAAATATCATGATGATGAGGGTATGTGCCCAATGAAGCAAATTAGTAAGGGAACATGTTTCTTTGAATAATTTGTTCTAATAAGCATTGAAATTCATGAGCAAAGAAACTGCCAGTGCCTACAATAATTCAACAACAAATAAATCATTAGCTAAAAACAGAATCATAAAAAAAAGAAACTGAGCCTACTTACTTGCGACATGAATTCATAGGCAACGGTCTCGTGATTCTCGAAGCCGATTTCGCCCGCGGCCAGCGCCCCCTGGAGAAAGAGGCGGAGAGGGAGTTCGGCGAGCTCCGCTTTGATTAGAGCCGTGATCGTCTGGTGGCAGAAGGTGAAGATCTTCTGGCATTTCTTCTCCCACTTGTCATCCTAACACACACACACACACACACACAAAAACATTAAATAAATGTATTAATCACCTTCAACACTAATAATAAACTGATTTATTATTAAACATTATCATTCATTCAGTAGAAGTAGTCTAGTATGAATTATCAATCAAACGTGAAGATCTTCTGTCATTTCTTCTCGTCCTGACACAAACAAACAACATAACAAAATTAATTACCTTCAATGATAATAATAATAATAACAACAATAATCACAAACTATAATTCATCCAGTTGAAGTAGAAAAAAAGTAGTACAAATTATGAATCAATAATCTGGAGAGACTTGATTGTAAGTGCGATGTTTTGCTAATTTAAAACTTGTATGTTTATTGATTCATATATGTACTATGATGATGATGATGATGATGATGATGATGATGATGATGAAGATGATGATGAAATAAGACACAAAATAGAAACATAAAAATAGCGGGGAATCAAAGTTTGTTCCCCATGATATACACAGTATTAAGTCCATTGAAAACGTCATCAGATAATACAATTACATCTTGCTCGTTTGAACATGCTAGAGATAATCATTTACATATATCTAACTGTAAGGACGATATTCAGCATTATAATAATAATATAAATTCAAAGAAACACAAACTCCTGCTGTATTTGTGGTTGGGCCCTGCTTGCACTTACTTCCTCAGCCAATTCCTTGTAAGCGTGTGCTAACCGGAATGCAGAGAAGGCCAGGGGAGGCAGCGTGTACTTTATCCTCTTGTTCCCACCAGCACCAAAGTGTTTTCTCGCCGTGTTCAGAATCTGAGTCGGAAAGAGTAAGTGATTAATTTTTAAATTACAGTCAAACCTGTGTTAGTGGCCACTTCTCTAAAGACAAGCCACCTGTCTACAGTGACCACATGTTGTGTATCTCACAGTCAAAGGCCCGTATTCACAAAGGAGGTTTGTACAAACCCCGGTTCAAACCGCAGTTTACATCTATGGAATGCCAATTGTAAACTGATGGAGAGAGAATGTGTACCATCAACATTGTTAACAAGTAAGGAATTTACATTCTCTCTCCATCAGTTTACAATTGGCATTCCATAGATGTAAACCGCGGTTTGAACCGGGGTTTGTACAAACCTCCTTTGTGAATACGGGCCAATATATCTGTATGTATGTATCAACCTGTCTATAGAGGTCACCTCTCTACAGCAGCCAACTGTTCATAATGACCACATCTTGTGTGTATCCAACAGCAATATATATCTGTATGTTTCAACCTGTCCATAGAGGCCACTTGTCTAAAATTATTTCATATTCTGTATTTCATCCAATTTTATCTGTCTACATTGGGTGGTCAATATTAAACATACCTACATACTGAATTAGCAACCTGAAAAATTGTTTTACATCATGACAAATTACATGAACTCTTTCATGATTTTCTGGAGCTATTCTTTTTACTGTATAAATGGGTCAGAAAATGGGGAATTTTGCATCAAAACCATGACTGGGACTTGCAATTATTTTAAAGTGGTGATTTAGTTCATATATCTTGTATAATTTGGTTTCTTTCTTTATTTAACGTATAAGTACTTTAATATCTAGATCTGTCATTTGAATGGTTTTTGTTTTTTTGTTTTAGGGGGTTATCATGTCAGGTATTTTACAAGGGACCCAATGCAGCCTTTCACAAAAATGTGAGAAGTTGAGAAAAATAATCTTCCTCTCCTTTATACATAAATACTGAACCTGACTAAAAATAACAAAAATATTATAAACAGAAAAACAAATCCATTGCAACAACTGCATACAATTTAAGGAGTTAGGAAAATAATCTTTCTTTCCTAGTTATCTAAATTTTATTCTAAATAATGACACCGACTAAAATAACAAAAATATATACAGAAGTAAAATCCATTGCAAGTGATTTGCAACAACTGTGTAAAATCATAGATAATGAAACTCTACAATGTGGTGAAGGGAATTATAAATTATACATTTAATGGGGTGAAAGATGAGGCATTTACTAGGGATCTCCTGGCCTCTATCATCACAATTCGAGAGTTTGAGAAAATAAATCTCTCTTTTCACATAAATATATATACCTTGTACAGCTAAAATGAAAAAAATTCACATCAAAAATATGAAAAAGTTGATTTCATTCTCAAGTCTATTTTCTTTTGTTCAACCAACAGTCACACAAAATTTGTCAGTTTGAAGACAAAGAGTTTAAAGGTCAGGACTTCCCACCCCCTGTCATCACTATTGAGAGACTGGGAACATAAATTCCTGTTCTTTTACACCTAAATACTGAAATAAAAGTCGGGCCAGTTAAACAAAATGTGTGGAGCCCTACTGCCCTACACTATGGTTATACGTGTACATGTATGTGTTGTTTGAAGAAAAAAAAATGCAAGTTTGGTAATGATTTACAGTGAAGGGAATTTATCTTCATAATTTATTGGGGTGAAAGTTGAGGTATTTACTAGGGATCTCCTGGCCCCCTATCATCACAATTTGAGAGTATTGGAAAATAAATATCTCTTCTCACACAAATATATACCCCTGCACAGCTAAAAGTAAAACAAATCACATTCAATTAATTTTCAAGTCTTTTTTTGTTCAACCAACAGTCAGTCACTTCACACAAAATGTGTTCGTTTGAAGACAGAGTTTAAAGGTCAGGACTTCCCACCCCCTGTCAACACTATTGAGAGACTGGAAAAATAAATTCCTGTTCTTTTACACCTAAATACTGAAATAAAAGTCGAGGGCCAGTTAAACAAAAAGTGTGGAGCCCTACTGCCCTACACTATGGTTATACGTGTATTGTCTGAATAACTTACAAGTTTGGTAAGAATTTGCAGTGAAGGGAAATTATCTGCATCATTTATTGGGGTGAAAGGTGAGGTATTTACTAGGGATCTCCTGGCCCCCTATCATCACAATTTGAGAGTTTGAGAAAATAAATACCCTGCCAACAAAAATATAAAAAAGGGCCTATATCTAGTCTCTTTTTTCTACCAACAGTCACATAAAATTCAGTAAAATTTTGTAGACAGTAATAGTAGGCAGTCAAAGGTCAGGATTTCCCACCCCCTGTCATCACAGTTGGGAGACTGGAAAAATAAATCTCCCTTTTCTAAACACCTAACTACTACACCAAGACAAAACAAGATCAAGATATCAACAGATCATTGTTTTTCTTACAACCACTAGCACTGATAAATGACCCACTGGCTCAGTAAAATGTTTACATCAAGACAGCTAAAAATAATGCAGTTCCGTGGCAAGTTTTGGCAAATACATTGCAGATTGTCAGATATTGACAAAGACAGTGCATGAGAAATTCTTGGAACTCTTCTTTGTTCTTATTTCATAATTGCAATTTTGAATGATAAATTAAATCCATTGCAACTACCTGAATAGACAATGAAGCTACACTGCAGTGAAGGGACTCTGAACGCTGTCAAGTGAACAGCAGCGTATCATCAGGTGAGAAGGGCGTTAGGTAATTTGTTTCTAAATAAAGTTATGCACATATAGCTTTCGTAATGTGAAGCTAAATCTTCAGATTTTTTTTCCAACTTTGGGAATATATATCAACAAAAAAAAGGAGCTATATATTGGGTTGCTACAAGGCTCCCCACATTTGAACATGATTATCTTAGAAGTACAAAAGTGAACGCAAAAAGAACCCAAGGAGCTCCAGCTGTTGAAGTTGAACCTGACGAAATATACAAATCCATTTCAACTACCTAGAATAGACATGAAGCAACAACGCAGTGAAGGGAGTCTGTACACTGCTGCAGATATTATATATAGTCTGCATTGTTTAATGGGGTGAAAGGTCAGGTATTTACTAGGGATCTCCTGACCCGCTTTCATCACAATTTGAGAGTTTGGGGCGAATAAATCTCTCCCCTTACCACGCTCACACCCGTGTTCACACACAAAAATTTCATCGTATAGCAAGTCGAGAGCTGAAGAATAAAGAATCATGAATAGCGAAACAGGGGTTTGAGCATCGTTTCGAACTAGAGCTGACTTAAGAATCACGCTCGTTTTGTGTGTGAACGCTCGGCGACTCCAATGTTATAAGACAACGGTATAACTGGGCAGGGCTTAGCATGACCGCGTGTTATTTCACTCAGATTTGCGCTCGATCACAGATTGACAGCAGACAGATAAAAGATACCACACTGCGCACATACATGTATACGATGTTTCGTTGCAGCTGTTTTGAGATCTTGTTTTTGTGTGTGTGAACGCTCGTTAGTTTCGTTAATCATGATTCTTTATACGACGCTTCGTTAATCATGATTCTTTATACAACGTTTCGGGATGAAAAATGTTTGTGTGTGAACACGCTGCTAGTCACATAAAGAATACTCAACCTGTCTGGGAACTGAGGCCCATAAATCAACCCAGAGTTCAACTTTAAACCACCAGAGAACTATAAAATGATCAGAAGTGAGTTACTTGAGACATGCTTGAGATGACAAGTTTCCATGAGCACTATCTACTGGATAGTTATAACTGCGTACAAAGTCGGTGCAATGAGTTAGCGAATATCACTTTGCATTTTTGCTCATTATTCAGCCATATAACATTCATTTAACATGACATTTTCACACATTACTTATACTAGCACTAAAACTATACACATTTTTATTAACAATTCATTACTTTTTGCACTTGTCAACAAAGTTACTAGATCCCTTAATTTCGGACAGACTTAAAGGGGAATTCCACCCCAGAAATGTTATGTTTGCTATGAAAGAAGGTTGATAAATCCTGTTTTGACTTGAATGAGGGGCCGGGCCACAAGGCAACAAATTAATTTCTAGAATAAAATGCTGCAGAAAAAAAAACTCACCAAATAATGCTGATCTGCATCTTCAGCTTGCAGGAGATTAATAAACCTTCCCATCAACCCCTGTTCCTCAGCAAAGTCCTCTGGATCTTCCTGTATTGACAAAATAAATAGATGCAAATACATTTAATACATGTACAAGTATGCTTTTAGTGATAAACATTTTTTTTTTCAAAAATGATATTTAAAAAATTCAATTATGATATCAATGTAGGATTCTTCTAAATTATGTGCGATAGTTTCATAGAAAACATTAACTGTTTACTGGGGGAAAAAAAAGTGGAAATCAATTTTGGTACTCCAATCAAAAAGCGTTCCACAATGCTTTCCATTCAAAATCGAAACCTATTTCATTCTTCTATCACCATAAACCTCACAACAAGGTACAATGTACAAGAGGAATGTGAAATCTCCAAGTGAATTTGGTCGAATTTGAGAAAGATGTTTCAAATTTGAAACAATTTTTAAAATCTCCAATATAGTACAGAAAATCAAATGAGGAAGAATTAAGAAAAAAATTGTATTTCATTTGTTATGATTTTCTTATTTTATAGTAAACACAGATCTATAGAATTCTCAGAATGATCAGCCACCAAATGTGGTAAGATATATAACTGTCAAGCTTTTAAAAATAACAAATACATGTGAACAGAAATCTGCAATCCTGTTTTCTATGAACGTCTCCGTCTACATGCTAGCATTGTTAAAATATACAACTCTTATTTACAAGATTGTGTCTTAATAACCTAATATTAAATTCTTTTAAAGATCAAAATCAAATGAGAAAGGAATAACAAAGAATGGTTTTCATTTGTTATGATTTTTCTTATTTTATAGTAAACACATCTATAGAATTCTCAGAACGATCGGCCACCAAATGTGGTAAGATATATGTCTGGCAAGCTTTTAACAAATAACAAATACATGTATGTATGTGAGCTTTAGAAATCTGGAATCCTGTTTTCTATGAAATTCTCAGTATGAGGCCAAATAAACATGCAAGCATTGTTGTAATATACACATTTTATTTGCAAGATTGTGTCTTATAACTTAAAATTAAATTCTTTTGTGGATCAATAACACATCTAGTCAATCATACATTTTGATGACACAGTGCACTCTAAACTGAGTGCCTCTATATGATGAGCTACATTGTACATGCTTAGTATACAATACATCTGTCACCTTAAAAGAGACATTTAAGTGGAACTTTTTCTTATGAATTCCCTTCTATCATAAAACATCAAACAAAAGTAAAACTAAATTTTCCAAGCCTTTTTTTGGTAGCAAACATGACTTGAAGGGTCATATATAACAATTTAAAATAAAATTGAAATTTGAATCAAATGTACATTTGCCTTCTATATGAATATTGACAATTATGATAAGTTGAAATACAAATCACCAGGAATGCAATTATGAGTATGAATATTTTGACTATGAACAAATTACATTACAAATACTCAAAACATGCTGTTTCAGTCAGTCTGTACAAAGGTCACAACAATCCTAGAGTGCTAGCTTATATCAAGGCTAAAATGACTTTTCTACAAATGCAACATCTGATACAATTATTGAAATATTGTCATAAATTGTCTTGATATAACCACTAACAATGTAGAATTAGTTTGTCAATCCAAGCTAAAAATAAAAGGATATTCTCTTTCATTTTAAGTAAGTTTTCCTCCCATTTTAATTGCATTTGAAAACAAACTTTGATTGATGATAATGTTGCATTGTTTTGTATTAAAAAAAGAGAGCCTGAATTGCAGGCTACACAGTGCTCAGTAGGTAACTGGGTGAAAGGGCTAAGTTCCAGAGCCAAGGTTGATTAGCCTCAGGGGGAGGATATAGTGGTAGCAGACATGTGGGCTTGCTTGCTGAGATAAAAATACAACCCATTTCATATCATATAACAGAATCAAACTACAAATGGGAGACACACATTAATTCATTATATCTGAGAGCCTGAATTGCGAGTTACACAGAGCCTAGTAGGTGACTGGGTGAACAAGGCTAAGAACTAGAGCCAAGGTTGATTGGCCTCAGGGGAAGATGTAGGCTTCTTGTGATTGGAAGCGGACAGGTGTGCATGCTGTGACAGACACATACCCATTTCATATCGTACAACCAAATTAAACCATTTTTGAAAAATTTGACTGTTTCTGAACATTCTAGAAAATATGTTTTGTGTCAGGGCAAGTGAAATTTAAACATTCATGATTTTACTTGCCGAAGGAGCAATTATACAAAATAAAACTAGATGGATCTTCGACTGCGCGCAGTCGAAAATTATGCCTCCGCTATCACGCGATTTTATCAAGCCCAAAGTACTGTGCACTGTGCATATATTTCGAGTCCTGTAACCTTGACCATATGACCCCAAACTTTGATGGTTACATTGGCTCCCTAAGAAACATTCAGGTACCAAGTTTGATTGAAATCTGACATTTAGTTCTTGAGATTTTTCCATTACAAGCTTTTTTTGCAAGTATGAGTCCTGTGACCTTGGCCTCAACCTCATGATCCCAATATTTTATGGCTACGTTGACTCTTTACGATACATTCAGGTACCAAGTTTGATTGAAATCTGACATTCAGTTCTTGAAATTTTGCCAAATACAAGCCATTTTTCATATATACATTGTGTCCCGTGACCTTGACCTTTGACCTCATGACCCCCCAAATTTACTCCTATCATTGCTACCCTGATGTGTACACTCATACCACGTTTGAAATTGATCCGTCAACCGGTTCTTGAGATATCGCGAGAACGAGGTATTTTTTAATATATATCGAGTCCTGTGACCTTGACCTCATGCACCCCAAAATCTAATCAGATCATTGCCATCCCAATATGTACACTCGTACCAAGTTTGAAATTGATCTGTCAACCGGTTCTTGAGATATGGCGAGAACGAGGCATTTTTGCATATATATTGAGTCCTGTGACCTTACCCTTTGACCTCATGACCCCTCAAATCTAATCAGATCATTGTCCCCCCAATATGTACACTCATACCAAATTTGAAATTGATCCGTCAACCGGTTCTTGAGATATCGCGAGAACAAAAACGGGACGTACGGACGGACGGACGGACGGACGTACGGACGGACGGACGGACAACCCGAAAACATAATGCCTCCGGCCACTTCGTTGGCGGAGGCATAAAAAGGTATTGTGGAGGCTTGAAATAACCATATCAAGGCAACAAATTAGACAGTGGGCAATGTGAAAAGACTTGCACCTGACTTTTGTTGTTGTAATAATCCATTTCTGAAATTATCTAAATGTTCAACCTACAAGATGTGAACAGGGCTTCAGACATCGTAGGACAGACTAGGGGTAGGGTGGGGGTGGGGGTGGGGTGGGGTTCGGGGTAAATTGCTTGTAGCGGAGATGTGTTTTTTTACCAGTCTTCTTGACTTTAGGTGGAATTCCAAATTCTATTCAGCACCATAAGGGGAATTACAGGGGTGGTACAAGGTCACAAAAGGGGTGCCACTCCTAGCAAATACTCAGGAGTGCAGTAACATTGGCAAAGACATAAATTTGTGTTCAAACTGGCCACTTTTGTTACATAAAAGAATAGAATTCAAGAAGGTTTAGCAATACCTACAAAAACTTTTTTCTTTGGGCCACCAATTCTTCAATTTTCAAATTTATGGTGGCGCAAAATTGTGTAAATTGTAAAACAGAATAAAGTTGTAACTGTCTCATTTTTTTGGGTTGCCCCGGGTGACCGCTAAAGATGAGCTTTGCATATTTCCATGAATTCAAACATGATTGACCATGTGATTATTCTGTGAAATTAAGAGTGATTATGGGCTGGAATTTGTAAAGACTATTTCATTTAATTAATAGTAACTAAATGGATCTTCGACTGCGCGCAGTCAAAAATTATGCCTCCGCTATCACGCAATTTTTATATCAAGCCAAAATTAACATGCACTGAATTAATACTGTAAACTCAATTTTGATGGTAATTCATCAACCAGATCTTGAGATATCACAATTAAGAGCTATTTTAGCATATATACATGTATAATGATTCCTGTGACCTTGACCTTTGACATCATGACCCCAAGATTGTAGTTCTACAGATACATTCAGGTACCAAGTGTGATTGAAATCTGACAAGTTCATTTCTTGAGTTTTTACAGTTACAAGCTATTTCGCCATCTATGAATTCTGTGACCTTGAACTTTGACCTCATGACTTCCAAATTGTATGGCTACATCAGTCCCCTAAGGTACATTCAGATACGTACCAAGTTTGATTGAAATCTGACATTCAGTTCTTGAGATTTTGCCATTACAAGCTATTTTAGCATATTTGTTTCTGGAAACATATTCTTGTGAACTTGTTGATGGAATGGACTACTAAAGATGTTACCTTTCATTTATAAGAATAGTATTTTTGGGTGGTGGTGGTGGTGGTAGTATTCTTGTGAACTTGTTGATGGAATGGACTACTAAAGATGTTACCTTTCATTTATAAGAATATTATTTTTGGGTGGTGGTAATTAACCCTAATCCCACTGGGTTATTTTGGTCACTTGAGTCCACTGGGGGGGGGGGGGGGGGGGGGGGGCCTTTTTGGCCCCCCTCCCTCAAATCTCGGCAACGAATGGACCGATCGACTTGAAAATTGGCACACACGTAAAACAAGTCAAGTAGAATAAGAATTTCGAAAAAAAAAAAAAAAATTGGACCATTATTTTTTTTTTTATAATTAATTAAAATTTTGAATATGCAAATTTTTGACAATTTGGGGAAAAAATTGGTATTTTCATCTAAAATCAAAAGAAATTACAGGATTTCTTCAGGTTTTCTGTAAAAATACTTTCAAATGATGTTATTCATCATATCCATGTTTTTTATGGTGATAAAATATATCACTAATTTGCATAAATATGCAAATTAGTATTCCCGGATTTATCCACATTGTTTTCATTCTTATGTATTTTATTGTTTTTGTTGTTGTTGTTTTTTTGTTTTTTTAGAAGAATTTATCTCTGAAGTGTATGAATTCAACTAATAACAAAGAAATAATCCAAATTATAATTAAAAGTAACAATTATAACAGATTTGGAGTTTACATGGCATCGGATATAGGAATTACATAGAAACCTGTACAAAAATTACATTTTTTTGTGACGGACGAGCAATTATCGACCTCTAAAATCAGTTCTACAGGTCCGACCGGGGTGAATTATATATCAAAACATGCGGGAGACTTGAGAGAAAATAGTCATGAAGTTTGAACGTGAAATTCCAAGCGGTCTAGATGCACGTCGAAAAAAACGACAGGGGGGGGCCAAAAAGGCCCCCCCCCCCCCCCCAGTGGGATTAGGGTTAATGATTGATTTAAACTAGATGGATCTTCGACTGCGCGCAGTCGAAAATTATGCCTCCGCTATAACGCGATTTTTAATATCAAGCCCAAAATAACGTGCACTGAAATTTTTTTTTTCTTCATATATATTTTGAGTTAGTGACCTTGACCATAAACCCCAAACTTTGATGGCTACATTGGCTCCCAAGAAAAATTCAGGTACCAAGTTAGATTGAAATCTGACATTCAGTTCTTGAGATTGTGCCATTACAAGCCATTTTTGCATATATATTGAGTCATGTGACCTTGACCTTTGACCTCATGACCCCCCAAATCTAATCCAATCATTGCCACCCCGATGTGTAACTCATTGCAAGTTTGAAATTGATCCGTCAAACGGTTCTTGATATATCGCGAGAACAAGGCATTTTTGCACATATATTGAGTCCTGCGACCTTGACCTTTGACCTCATGAAACCCAAAATCTAATCAGATCATTGTTTCCCCAATATATACACTCATACCAAGTTTGAATTTGATCTGTCAACCGGTTCTAGAGATATCGCGAGAACGAGGCATTTTTGAACATATATTGAGTCCTGTGACCTTGACCTTTGACCTCATGAACCCCAAAATCTAATCAGATCATTTTCACCCCAATATGTACACTCATACCAAGTTTGAAATTGATCCGTCAACTGGTTCTTGAGATATCGCGAGAACAAAAACGGGACGTACGTACGGACGTACGGACGGACGGACGGACAACCCGAAAACATAATGCCTCCGGCCACTTCGTTGGCGGAGGCATAAAAAACAAACACACATTTGTGAAAAAATACACGCTAATACATGTACGAAAACCCCAAAACAATTAATTACATAAGGATTTTTTGGGTAATTTTTAACTTTAAATATTGACGAAACAAAATGTTTGTAGCCTTTACTTTGAAATCAAGAGTTTTAGAGCAAAATATTGAAATTTTGCATCAATTATGTATAGAACTTCATGAGAAGGTCTTATGTTATGTCCTCCTCATTTTCCGTATTCTCTACCACATCATCATCATCATCATCATCATCATCATCATCATCATCATCAACAACATCGTCGTCATCATCATCATCAACAACATCGTCGTCATCATCATCATCCATCATCCATCATCATCATCATCATCATCATCATCATCATCATCATCATCATCATCATCATCAACAACATCATCACCATCATCATCATTAAACCCAAGAAAAGGGTTGCAAGCCATTTTTTGTATTGCATCTATAGATAAAGTTTGTGAGATTTTCGGAAACAAATTGAATTTTTCTTAAAAATTGAATTTTATTCCCAATATTAGCAATAATTATCATCTGAACATTTTGCATAACACAGAGAAGTCTTCATCCTTCATGAACCATTTTAGTCAAAACTTGACTTAACACCCTTCTTTCTCTCATCCGACAATTTAATACAAATATAATTAATGACCCAACACAGCACAGCACTGTAAACAGCAGATAAATTATTACAGTCAAAATCTATCTTAATGGCCACCTGTCTATAGCAGCCAACCTGCTTATAGTGGCCACCAAAAGTGTTCCTCTACAGAGGAGAAAATGTTTATGAAACCTGTCTACAGAGGTCACCTGTCTACAGCGGCCTCTTTTCTTTAGGTGGTCACTATACACAGGTTTGACTGTAGAATCGTCAAAACAAATATGAATGGGCAATGGTCAACTCACCTCTTCTGGTTGGTCTGGCTGGTCCTTGACCAAAGGACCCACTAGTGTCAGCGTCTGGTCAACCTGTTCCTGGGTCGGAATGGGAAGGTTGTTGTCCAGGGCGTTGTTGATGATGTAAGCGCTGATGGCCTTGCGGCCTTCGTAGTCCAGGTACTCCACGACGGGTCCGTAGTGTTGTAGCTTTAGAAGGGTCAGGATGTTGTTGTACGAGTCCACAGGGATCTTCATCAGTCTCTGGAGCTCCTTGGCGACAGGAGTGTTGTTCTTCATGCTGAATAAATAATAAGAAACAGAAGATATTACTGAGGTGTGCTTAGGTTCGTAATCAAGATATTTCACAACAGGACCAGAGTGTTGTAGCTTTAGAAGGGTCAGGATGTTGTTGTACGAGTCTACAGGGATCTTCATTAACCTCTAGAGCTCCTTGGCTACATGGGTGTTGTTTTTCATGCCGATACAAGGGGAGAGAAAAGAAATGGTCATTATATTACCAAAGTGAAAGAATTGAAGGGATAACATTATTCCTAAAGAAATTGCAGCAGTAATGTTGACCCATGACGGTCTGTTACAATCGATTATCTGTTTCACTACTGCATTAATAGTAACGAATGGCTGAACAACCTGTGAATTACAGTAACTGACTATATTAACTTACTGTGATTGTTTGAGCTTCTCAAAGATGGATGCCGTGGTTTCCAGCACCTTGTCGATGTAGTCGACCCGATCTGGGTAGCACTTGAGCGCCAGGTTGACAAGGGAGACCTGGAGAGCGACGATGTCCTCGGGCGGCATGTCACTACGAGTCTAGATAAGAGAGAAGAGATGCGAGGGAAAATCGTTTTATCATGTAAATATATACAGTCAACCCTGTGTACTGTGAGTAACCAAAGGAAACAAGAAAAGTGGCCACTTAAGATATGTGACCTCTATAGACAGGTTTGATACCATTGCTTTCCTCTGAATGGGATAACTTCTGGTGTCCACTATAGGCAGGATGGATGTTATAGAAAAGTGGCCACTTAGACAGGTTTGACTGTACTCACATAGCTCTGGGCCACCAAAATCCCAAATTCTACAATACCCAAAAGGGCATAACAAATTTGTTCATGTTTTTCTTTGTTTAGGGCCACCAGATTCAAGTTTGGGGCCACTAGAAATCGACCCACAACAGAATGGTATTTTACTTATGAATGCTAAGCCCATATGTATTTGTGCACTGGTTAACGAGGGCCCTACATACCTCAATGATTTTAGCGATCTGATGAGAGAAGATGTCAAAGAGCTTGAGATCAGAGGGGATGCCCGGGGTGTCATCTCGGCAAGCAAACAGAGCTAACCTGGAATCAAAATAAATAATTCATTTTATTATTCTTAGTGTAAAAATAGATATGTAATTTAGCTGTTTGGCTGGTAGAGCTGTTGACGAGTCACGGGTACCCGGGTCCCGCCGAAAAATGTTGAGTCCCGGGCGCAAAAATCGATACTCGATATCCCCCCCAAAAAAGCAAAAGTCCCCTTTTTGAACGCCCAAGTTATCTGCCCACTCTCATTTTCTTTTCTTTCCTTTTCCCTCTTTGAACGCCTGAGTTTGTCATAAATATGCTGCATTTTTGTTACTTGAATGAACATGTTTTCCCAGCAGTGTGACATGCCGATAGCGAAATCAACAAATGGGTAAATTTTGGGTACCCGTGACTCGCCAAAAAAATTATCGCGAGTCCCGGGAGGGAAATACTCCCGAAATCGACACCTCTATTGGCTGGGAGAGATATCATTTCAATACAACATTTTCAATCTCGATTTCAATTTCAATACAAGATTAAAATCTGTGGGTTCAATCCCAATCCATATCCAGAGGGCACAGATTGTGGTGTGCCAGTTTCATGATGTGGCAAGATTGGTATAGCGCATGCCCTCCAATAAGTGGGATCCCAAATTCAAATCCAGTGTAAGGCCATTACGTTTCTAATGTCCACTGCATTCACATTTTGAAGCACCCAAAATTTGAAAACTTCAAATTCCACTTCCATGACTTGGCAACCGGTTAAGGAAATTAATCTCTAGCATTGCCATTGTGTAAACCAAGCCACCACAGTAACTGTTTAATATACTCAACAGAAAAATGTACTTGACCCCCCAAAACTTATGTGAAAGAAATATGTGAAGCAAATTTCTTGTTTTTAGATTAGAGTTAATACATGAAAGGAATTACATTTTGTCTTGTTAGTTGATAGATGAGGCAACTAAACTAGACAATTCATGAAATATTACTTGCCCGACATCAATTTTTACTTGCACTTGGCAATCGGTCAAGTGCTAGTGTAAACATACTGACCTGTCGATCATGGCAATGATGATGGTCTTGACGTTGACTTCTGGGTTGAGGTCAGCGCAGGCCTTGAGAAACATGCTCAGGGTCTGTAGGTGAAACTCATCTGGGAAAACCTGAGAACAGCAAGGAATGAACACAAAAAAAGTCAGGTTACAGTGGAACCTCGTTATCACGAGGCCCTTCTTGGGACAGAGCTGCCAACCTTGATCAACAAAAAAAACAGAATGATATGGCCCAAAAAACAGAATTTTCAGAGAAAAAAACAGAATTTGATGAATATTAATTTTGATAGTAATCTGTCTACCAGATATCACAACTATGAGCTATTCTTGCATATATGTGAGCCGTGACCTTGACCTTTGACCCCAAAATCTTATAAGTTTATTAGCTCACCAAGATACAAATAGGCACCAAGTTCGATGGTTACTTGTCAACTAGTTCTTGAGATATATTGCAATTACAAGCTATTTTGGCATAATGAGTCCTGTGACCTTGACCTTTGACCTCAAAATCTGATGGCTACAATGGCTTCCTGATATACATTCAGATACCAAGTTTGATTGAAATCTGACATTCAGTTCTTGAGATTTTGCAATTACAAGCTAATTTAGCATATATATTGAGCCCTGCGACCTTTGACCTCATGACCCCAAAATCTACTCAGTTATTCGGCTCCTCAAGATACATATATGTACCAAGTATGGTACAAATCCATTAATCACTTCTTGAGATAATGCGATCAATAGCTATTTGTGCATATATAAAGAGCCCTTTGACCTCATAACCCCCAAATCTAATCCGTTCATTGGCACCCCAAGATACATACATGAACCAAGTTTGGTGAGAATCGGTCAGTCGGTTTTGGAGATAAAGCGATCACGAGCTATTTTTGCATATATAATGAGCCCTGTGACCTTTGACCTCATGACCCCAAAATCTAATCAGTTCATTGGCCCCTCAAGAAACATACATGAACCAAGTTTGGTGAGAATCCGTCAATCGGTTCTTGAGATCACGAGAACGGGACGTACGTACGGACGGACGGACAACCCCAAAACATAATGCCTCCTGCTACTTTTGCAAAGCAGATTGAGCTACCTAGCACAATCAATTTGCATCTTTTTTCCACATTATAGTATTGGTTTTTTTTAGGGCAAGTAAATTTGAAAAATTCATGGTTTTACTTGCCTGAAGGATCAAGAAAAAGGCATGAAAAAGGTTAGAGTGGAGGCTCAGCTTACCTGGATGACACATTCCATAAGATACTCCTGAGCGATTTTGTCCTTACAGCTAACAATCTGCTCAATCACTTCTGGCAAGGTATCCTGCAATAAACAACCAAACAACACATTTTTAAATAATAGCGTAAAACTTGTCAAACTTGTCCAAGTATAAGACTTTCCTACATTCTGAGATACTTTCTTCTAATAATAAAATTTGTAAATTCCCCAGAATGTTATTAATAATAGACAAAACATAACTTAGCAATGTAAGTAAAGAAATTACACGGGGTGCTGTAATGATTTAGCACCTAAAATGCCTAAAAGAAACCTTAAACAGGATTCAAAATTAGAATTGGTCTGCTGATGAAGGGCCACTAAATATTACCTTCAAGCCACTAAATTCCATTGATCCAAATTTTACTTGAAAGCAAGGGCAACTATTTTTTTTTTACAGACTTTTAAATGTTTTTCCTTGTTTGTTTGGGGTGCCAGATACAAGTTTCAGACCACTAAAAATTTGAGAAATATTAATTTTACTTGCTCAACTGGGCCACAAGGAAAAAAGGGCTAAAATCTAGAATTGCCTTTATACAAATCACAATGTGCCCTCATGAATAACCGCACAGTTCACTGCATAAACCATCTTCATTACACTTGTTCATTGGAGACGGGTTAAGAGAGCTGCCCTCAAAAATCTAGTTATATTTGAGCCTGTTTTTATAAGGCAAATGCCCCCCGAATTATCTATAAACTGATTATTTTTAGTAATCCGTTCCACCAGTAACCTTAGAACCATGTGTCTCCACAAATATTTGTATTCACACTGTTCAATCATAACTTATGTGAACAGTCATTCATGGGTCTGCAGAAACAGACTAGTTATATTGACCTAGGAACTTAACCATGTCCATCCCTTAACTCCTAACGTGCCAAGCTCGCATTTTTGCGAGTTACAATACACAAAAATGCCATAGAGCATTGAAATCCTTGCACGTTAAGAGTTAAGTTCCTAGACAATAAATTGTCAAAACATTTTGGTGGAATGGACTTATTGAACTATTCTCTTTCATTCATTATTTGGGGGTATTATAGTTCCTTTTAAGACCAGTTACCTTCTTGTAGCGCTCCACGTCTATCGTCTCCAGCTGGCTGAGGCGCACCAGATTGGTTCCCACCAGGATGCGCAGCTCGTTCCGCTCCCTCTCGCGCTTCTCAAAGTCGCGGGAGTGGCCCTGGTGCTGCATGCGCACCCACAGTTTGTTCATCTCGGCGAAATTGAGCAGGATGAAGTCGATAGAGTCATTGACGCACCCTCCCGCCGTCTCTGGGTCATCACTGGTAGAAATAGAGGAAAATCAAAACTCATCAAATTAGTTACATTAAGAAGAAGGAAAGGCGTGGCACTCATGTGAGTGGTTGTAGGGTTTCATCTGCACAAAGAGTTTATTCTTGTCAGCAAAGTTGAGCAGGATGAAGTCGATGGAGTCCATGACGCACCTTCCGGCTGTCTCTGGGTCATCACTGGTAGAAATAGAGGAAAATCAAAACACGTCAAATAAGTTACATTAAGAAGAAGGAAAGGCGTGGCACTCATGTGAGTGGTTGTAGGGTTTCATCTGCGCGAAGAGTTTATTCTTGTCAGCAAAATTGAGCAGGATGAAGTCGATGGAGTCCATGACGCACCCTCCCGCCCTCTCTGGATTATCACTGGTAAAAGAGAAAAAAAGAGGAAAATAAAAACATAACAAAAAGAATGATTAATGCTAAGAAGTATACAAACTATGAAGGTCACGCTAGTGGCCCTGGTGCAGCATGCACATACACAGTTTGTTCATCTCAACAAAATTGAGCAGGACGAAGTCGATGCACGATGGAGTCCATGACGCACCCTCCCGCCGTCTCTGGATCGTCGCTAGTATTAAGGAAATGAGGAACAAGAGAATGCATGGAGTGAATAAATGCATTTAGTGCATTTGTTTTAGTTTGTTTGTTTAGATCACCTAGCTCACCACTTATCTGTCTCACAGTTGAGGGAGTACTGAATTCATGACACATCTTCATTAAATCTTACATACTTTTTTTAATTTTTACTGAGCCCACCTTCCATTAGTCTCACAGTAAGGGAGGAGGTTGCGAGTGCATTGAAGCAGGTAGTTGCGTAGGAACAGTCCTCTAAGAGGGTGTTGGATTTCACCAAACATCTTCATTAGATCTGACATACTTGCGCATTTGTTTGTTTGTGTGTGTGCATGTATGTTTACAGAGATCATCTTTCATCTATCTGACAAGAGAAGAGGTTCCAGGTGCACTGCACCAGGTAGTTACCTAAGAAGGGGCATCGTAGAGGGTTTTCGACTACATGACACATATTTGTTAGATCTAACATACCTGTGCATTTGTTTGTTCGTTTGTGCATGTGCATTTGTTTGTTTAGTGAGCTCACCTTTCATTAGTCTCACAGTCAAGGAGGAGGTTGCGAGTGCACTGCAGCAGGTAGTTGCGTAGGAACAGGCCTCACAGAGGATGCTGGACTTCATGACACATCTGCATTAAATCTTACATACCTGTGCATTTGTTTGTTTGTTTGGTTGCAAGTTTGTTTACGGAGCAGTTTGTTTGTTTGTTTACTGAGCCCACCTTTCATCGGTCTAACAGTCAAGGAGGAGGTTGCGAGTGCACTGCAGCAGGTAGTTATGTAGGAACAGGCCTCGCAAAGGATGGTGGACTCAACCACACATCTTCATTACATCTGACATACTTGTGCATTTTTATTGTTTGTGTGAGTGTGCGTGCATGTTTGTTTACAAAGCAGTTTGTTTGTTTGTTTGTTACTGAGCCCACCTTTCTTCGGTCTCACAGTCAGGGAGGAGGTTGCGAGTGCACTGCAGCAGGTAGTTGCGTAGGAACAGGCCTCGCAGAGGATGCTGGACTCCACGGCACATCTCCACCAGGTCTTTCATGATGTCCCTTCTGGAGCTCTGGTGGGCCTTGATGTACACAATACCGACAGTGATCAGCAGGTACCTGGCAAAAATAGACCAGAAAATCGATGTTATTAACCGAGGTAAAAAGACAGGAAGAAGTCGCTCAGAGAATATAGGATGTTCGACTCTTTGGTTCATCTAAACTGGTCACCAGGTCTTTCATGATGTCCTTTATGGAGCTCTGGTGGGCCTTGATGTACACGATACCGACAGTGATCAACAGGTACCTGGCAAAATATATCAGATAATTTATGTTAAAAACTCCATACATAGAAAATATAAATTAATATGCTCAAAACGAAATGATGGTGCTAAGTTAGCAACGAGAACTTTTCAACTTCTTAGTCCATACCATTAATTTGGTCAACTGAAAAGGCCACTTACTTGTTGCATACTATTAGCTGTATGATCTCCAAACTAGCCATGGATACTGCTGAAAATTTCTCACCAACCTATTTCAGACAATTGTATTATAAATACAAATTTGACCCAGTGGGAATATTTTGTGTTAATGACCATTCATATCTTGGCTGATTTTCTAACAAACAGTACACCTAAACTAAAGTATTTCTTGATAAGTTCATCATATTAAATCATGTTAGCTAATTTAAGTTATTATTCATGAGACATAATTGTTCTTTGAAGCTCAGATATCACAGGCTAAGCACCAGTCACTTACAATCTGGGTACGATGTTCCCTGCGTACTGCACCAGTTCGTAGAGATCAGCTATTTTGTGCCCCTTCTGGTATTCATCCAGGAGATACTGCTCCAAGTAGCGCAACTCATCGCAGACACTCATGTCTTCGCAGAAATAAAAAAACACAGATGTCAAGGAAGTATTTTCAGTTTCTTCTTATTCCCCTTTTTTACTTGAGTGTCAATGTTGCATATTTGCCCCACACACAAATAACATAGAGTGGTAAAAAGTAAAAGAAAGTTAAAGGTAAAAGGATAATCATGATTGAATTTAAATGCATGAATTAAGTAATGCTTTTTTATAGTAAAAAAACAAAAGGCATGTATGATGTACTTATCTGACACCAATTTGCACCTTTAAAAAAAATAGGAACGCAATGTTATTTTCTATGAAACTATCACTCATCATTCAGAAGAATCTTACAATGATATTGTACAACTAACGAATGGGCTTCTTGTGATAGTCAAATCTATTACCGAGGTGGGCTCAAAATGATTATTACCCGAAGCGTAGCTGAGGGTAATAGTCATTTTGAGCCCACCGAGGTAATAGATTGCCTATCACAATCAAGCACATTCGTTAGTTGTTTTATATCACTCATCAATATCAGTGATTGTGTTCAGCTTATAGCAAAATAAGTGAAAATCTCTTGAATATTTCATAAAATCGCTTGTAAATTTTGATATAAAAATCAATCGACATTAATGAAGCCTGATGAGCCTCCAGAACCTGGGCGCATCTAATACGCTTAAAGTCATTGTTATTTTGCGCATACAATCACAAAGACGCAAAACCGAGTGCGCACCAACGCGCTGGCAGTTGCGCACATACGCAATGAATGCGTGCTAACGCTCCCACGGATGTGCTTATTGGCTGTCTTGGCGTTCTTCTTCCTAGGGTGTTAGTTTTTACCAGCAATGGCAATCACGTGACTAGAACGTGCGCGCCATAGAGCACTGCACAAATTTGATCGCGTGTGCATTTTGCTTAAACACATGATCTATGGGACGAACGCGTAACGAACTTTTAGTGTTAATTTTTTGCTAACAGCCCGGTCAAGTGATTGCGCGGGGAGTGCGCGTGTTGTCCAAAACTATCATTTGTCAAATACAATGGTAAAACGATCTTATGAGGGATATAATATATATTATAGTCTCAAATATCACTTTATGAAAGATCTAAGTGAAGTTAAATGGATCACTTTTAATAAACATGAGGTTCAATAAAAGGATACAGAGTTCATAATAGCCTTTGGGTGAGAGCAAGATAGGTATGGAGTTCCCCCTTAATGATCTTCTCTTACAATGAGTTTTCTTACAATGATATCAATGGAATATGATCGAAGTCTAAAATATCGCTTTACGAAAGATCTAAGTGAAGTTAATGGATCACTTTAAACACGAGGTTCAATAAAAGGATACAGAGTTCATAATAGCCTTTGGGTGAGAGCAGAGAGGTGCGGAGTTCTCCCAGCATGTTAGAGGCATTCTTCAGTCCGTCCATCAGCTTCCCCTTGTCCTGAGAAATAAAAATGAATCAAACATAGTTATTATGAGAAGTTTTACTAAGACAATGATACTTACAAAACTACTGTTTGTGTAAACTCCAAATAAAACTACTAAAGACTTTACTCTCTTGCCAACTTGTTCTCACCGTAAAAAAGAAGAAGAAATAGATTAACCCCCTGACTGCCTTGCAGCCCTTAACTTGTAACTTTAAAGTCCTTAAGTTAGTCCAACTACTACATGTAGGCCTGTCTTTTTCACCTTCAGCTACTTTAATTATATTCCAACCTAGATTGGAAGTAGAATGTAACCCTAACTTGTTAATCCTATAAACATTTTTGTTTAGAACCTAATTTTTTCGTATAATCAATTGATTGATTAGTTGCACACTTAATCATTAATCTCTATGTTAACGGGCCCAAGTGGTAGGTCTGGGCCCTGTAATATAAAGATTCACAATTAATCATACGATCATAAGATTAATTTATCTTACAGGACCCAGGTTTCCTATCACAACTCACCAGGGATCTCTTCATCTGGAAGGCCTGGACCTTAACAACCTGCTGGGCCTCCTCCAGGAGCTTCTCCTGGTCCTCCGTCCCGACTGTTTGTGTAGGAGGCTGCAAGGAGAGCATAACAAAATATATGATATCAACATAGAGACTAAAATGCACTTGGCACAATTGCTGCTATCTGGCAAGCTTTTGTAGTGGTTAATAACAACCTTTGACAACCTGCTGGGCCTCCTCCAGGAGCTTCTCCTGTTCCTCCGTCCCGACTGACTGTGCAGGAGGCTGCAAGGAGAGCACAAAAAACTATTTGATGTCAACACAGAAACTGAACTTGTGCACTTTTGATGTAACATTATAAGTCTTAAAAATAATAATATTTTTGTAGTTGTTTTATATATATGCGACGTACACTGTTTTACTAGCAGGCACACTCAAGTACGTGCAAGTACAAATCTTCTTCCAATTTCAATACAGTCCTCTGGGTAGAGTATTGTCGTACTGTTACAGAAACACCACGATCTCGTGCAGCAAAAAAATAACGAGCGCGTTCGAAGACGATATCTCAAAATATAAGATATAAATGAAAATTTAATAATAAATCTGATCATCACATCGGAATCTGCACTATTTTTTTGTTCATGTGTGAGTAAAATTTTAGGAAATTTGTAAAGTCTAAAATTGTCAGAAATATATTAGGGTGCCGATATATATTATTGTGTACTGTAGGCGTAGCAGTGTAGGTCACTCAACAATTGCTAGTATTAGTATTACTGTCCATACATTATTTAACTTTAAACAAAAATTGGTTGTGATTTGGCTCATGTTGTTTAATTATAATAAAAACATGTCATGCCAGGATTGCAGAATGATAAACTTCTAACCTTCTAAATCTTAGCTTAGTCAAGACTCGGTTCTAGAGTAAAACAACAAAGTTAATCAACACAAGTATCAGTCAAATTCAAGTCAAATAGAATCAGAATGTTGAATTTCTAATTCTAGTTTTATAGTTTTAGTTTAATTTAAGAAATACGTAAACTGTAAAGACTTCAAAGTAACTTATATTATTCACCAAAACCAAGCAAATTAAATACATAACAATAATGAATCGTAATATATATAAGGTATATGACCATTTCATAAATCGTGTCTTACCATTGTCTGTTTAAGATTCTGTTTACAATTCCGTACAGGAAATCGGGATGTGCTCAATAATGGTGACAGATCAACCGGCAACCGTGTCCGAAATCGGCTACGCACTAAAATTTAGTGTTGCGTATATGCGCACTATACAACTCGACTATAGAACTATTCGGTATCCTAATTCCGATAGAAGAGTTCTTTAAATCTCACCTCGTTACTTTTTCCAGTACGTAAAATTACTGTCTAATCTTACGCAAATTACAGTATCTGACCTGTTTTTGCTATACATCTACGCAGAATTTTATGAAATCGAAATACTAAACTACTTATTGTGACAAATTACAAAACAATAAACAATAATATTATAGCAATTATAGCAAACAGCGGCCGCAAACAGAAAACTATTTTATAGCAATTTCTACAGTATCATCAAGTCACAAAAAGATAACAAGAATAAAAACATAAAGCACTGGGTAATGGGTAGAACAGTCAAAACGCGATCTACTCAATTGCGTATTGATTTATCATTTTACATCGTAAAGCCATTTCCCTACCACTGAATGGGGTGGGGTGGGGGGTGGGGTGGGGGTGGGGGCATTCCTTGTATTTCTCTATATTTTCAAAGATTTGTTCCTTATGATTTTAGTGTTGTTTTTTTCTTCAAATTATTTGATTTGATTCTTACAGCAATGCTATATTACAAATTATATTATAATACAAGTCGATAATGGTTAGGACTTAGGAACCGAATTAAAAAACGTAAGTTGTCAATAAGGACCCTGTTATACAGAACGCAAAATTTTACATCAGTTTGTTTATATTCGTTCCGTAGACTAAATACCGTATGAATTTACAATTACATTAAGGAAATTATAATGGGGGCACATGCCTCTCATATGAATTATATTATCATGATATAATTCGGATATGCTCATAACCACATGCTTTTTAGTACTATCTCTGACACACTAACTTGACTAGCTATATTTACATGTGACTCAAGTTTGTTATTTTTCTTCATAAATTTAAGAAATGAACATAAACTGAACTGAACTAAAATTCGTATAACGCATGCTAAATTAATGTATTCACTATGATATTGGCGAAAAAAACATTTAGTTCACTAATTTTTTGAACAAAATCTTAATCTATAGTCACCTACAATTTTGGGGAAAAAAACTGGCCGGGGGAATTTTTGCCGGGATACCGCGTGCTGAAGTTTCATTAGTGCCAACTTCTGACTGAGGGCCCCGCCCCCCTCTCCCCTCCCCCAAATCGGCAAAGTCCGATAATATCAGCGGCGTACGTAGCACAGGGGGTGGGGTGGAACGGGAACTAATCCGGGGGGGGGGGGGTGGGGCGGGGGCTAAGCCGGATCGAGGATGTGCCTCAGCCAACTTCAAAACGGGGGTAGAAGAAGCTCATAGTCTATATAGTAAGAGCAGCTATGTTTCATCGTACTCCTAAAGAGCGGTATCATTAACTTATAGGTTGAGTTTTGGTAAAGAGAGTAACCTACAGTTTTGGTCAAACTGAATTTTAGTAACCAAAACCCGCACCTTTACATTACAAACTACCGTAATTCCACCGTGCTCGAAAGGAATACAAACTTGAAAACGACCAAGTAAAAAGCCTGTGATCATTCAAAAGAGCCATTAAAACACAAGAGGGCGCTCTCTAAAAACTTATTGGTTTGAATAAATAAAATACTGTATTGTGCATGTGATGTTTTGTTGAAATAGTGATTAGATAGAGAGATAATCAACAACTATTTAAGAACCCATTTTGAAAAGAGGAATCATTTAAAATTTGTTTTAAAGTCTGGTTCAAACTTATCAAATTATTGTGGGGCCCCAAAATTATTACAAATGGTTATGTTTATGCCATTTCAGCCATTTCTGAACTGATTTTGATCAAATAAAGTTTATTCTGTCATTAAAATCTTATGCTCTTTCAAATTTGACACTCAGATTTCATTATCTCACAAAAAATTAGTTTGTGTAGCGCCCTCTATACCAAAACTTAACAACCCCTTTAAGGCCTTTTAAAAACGAAAATAGGACCCTTGTATATAGGAATGGCGATCGGCCTTTTTGATGTAGCCTAAATGAGACCCTTATAGCTGCCGGATTGGCTCACTGAAAAAGGGGGTCTTTGAAGCGGCACATAACCTTAGTTGTACACGAGCCGAACCCCCCTCCCACCTCCCCTGGAAATTATGCACATACCCCTAATTATTCGACAAAAACAAAAAACTTAGAGGTAAAATAAATAAATACATAATGTAGCCCCCAATAATATGGGTGGCCCCTCCCCCTATCTGTATCAGTCCGACCACGCTAAGTCACTGTATACATCGTTTATGCTGATGAGAAATGATTTTGTTGGCAAATTAAATCGGTGCACTTTTGAATTTCCTAAACAAACTAAATGGTTTCGAGAGCCACCTTAAATGGGTAGTTTAGTTTTGGTAGAGAGGGCGCTGCACATCACAATTTTTTGTGAGGTAATGAAAAACTGAGTGTCGAATTTGAGAGAACATGCAATTTTAATGGCAGAATAAACTTTATTTGGTCAAAATCGACCCAGAAACGGCTGAAATATCAATAAATATATCTGATCTTATAATTATTTGGGGCCCAAATAATTAGATGATTTTTTCAAATAAAACAAAAAATGCTTGCACTTTTTCTAAAAATTTCAAAAGCGTTTTTTTAAATAGTTGTTGATGATATCTCTATTTATTCATTATTTCAATAAAACATCACATGCATTATTTTGTATGAAAAATGGTTGAAACCAATGCCTTTTTAGAAAGCGCCCTCTTGTGTTTGAATGGCTTTTAAAAAAATGATAACGGGCTTTTTACTTAGTCGTTTGTAATTTTGTATACCTTTCGAGCATGGTGTAGTTATAATATTAGTTTATAATGTTACTGTCCAGGTTTGGTTACTAAAGTTCAGCCTTACCAAAACTGTACTACCCCTTTAAACTGCCCTCTTTGGAGCAGTTCAAGGTGGCTATCGAAATTATTTAGTTCCTTTTTAGGAACTTTTACCCTCATCTATAGATGCTGAACAGGCGTAAAATAGGTATTACCATAGTGAACTAGAACTAAAACTGTCTACGGTATTTTGTGGGCCGAGTAATTTGTAGGTTGATATGTCTATACCGCGGAGGGGAGGGTCTTTTAGCACGCGATGAATGTATTCATGTACCATGTTCTTTGATTGGTCATCCGATTTAGGAAGATAATCTTACATGATTTCTCATTGGCTGATTCTATTAAAGGGCTGAAAAACCGGAAGTGTCACGCGCGAAATTGAGAGGAACAAAACATCAGTAATAAACCTTACTAATATTAGCGAAAGTTGTTTTTTGACCTTTGTTCATTCTCATCTATAACAGTCTCTTATCGTCATGGATGTCCAGACAATGAAGAAACTTGGTGGGAAATTAGGCATCACCTCCAATAAGTTATTGAGGTAATATAAGTAACGGTGTGTTTGTGCATGTTGATGTTACTTTTCCGCGTGTAAAATGAATGTTTGGCACGTCGCACGGCTCGGGCCGCGGGGCCGGGCCGGGCCGGGCGGCGGCGCGGCGGTAGCTTCGGTAGCGTAGCGGCTAGCAGCTAGCCAACGCCGCGCCAGTGCAGTACACAAACTCAGTGATATAATTGGCCAAAGAAAGCGTTAGGAAGACACATTTTCATTCATTTTTGGACATTATCATTGAACATGTCATACCTAACGCCATAGTGCAGAGTATACAAATTGCTGCTGGTGTATTGCTGGTGTATATGGACAGAAAACATGACAAAAAATCGTACCAGAATTGATTTTTTTAGTTTTACTTTGAATTTTACACGACCTGGTCCTGGAAGAAAAGATCATTATCTTCATAATTCAGGGTGGATTTTAATTTGATGGACATAAACTTCGGAAATATCGGCACTTTTCTAGCCAAATTTGTGCGAAAATCAGTCCAAAATTGCCGATATACATCGTATGTAGTAACAGTGCAAGTGCGCTTGTGGTATTTTTCTAGACTTTCAAAAGGCGTTTGATTCCATTAGTCATGATAATTAATATACTTCTTGCTAAATTGAATCATTATGGTATACGTGGTATTACACTGGCCTTATTTCAAAGTTATTTGAGTGATTGCAAACAATTTACTGTTTTTATTTTTCTCCATAATTCTTGCCAACAATCAATCTGTTGTGGCATACCACAGCACTACGAACTATTCCCCATTCACCCTGTACAACGGTTGGCTGCAGCTCAGCGCGCGATCTCATTGGCTGCCTTGCTCATGACGTAGCTCCTCGGTGCACGTGCCCGAAATCAGCTTTGCAGCTCTGTGTAGAATATCGCATGGAGGTAGTATCGATAGCACGCGCAGGCGCAATTGCGGGCGGCCACGATGCCCACCCCTTCTCAAAGTATCGTGAGCGATACTACACGCCAGCATCTGAGACGGTACAATTCCATGCATATTACAGCGACTGCTCTCATACAACCACAACACAGGTATTATACATACACATTATTAATCTAGAAACATCCACGAACACGATGCGACACCGACGGAAATTCGTAAGAATATCATGAAAAGTATACTACTTACCGAAATCACAGTAAGACCAAGGTATCGTATGGGCTTTCCGCTCTTGAACAGCACTTTCAAAAAATCGTGAAAAATAGAAGAAAAGTGGAAACTAGGCCGAGTTTGGTACCAGATGAAGCACAGTTGCAAGCAGAATCTTGTAGCACACCGCACGCAGGTGTAGAGGTAAGCTAGTGCGCGTGCGCATCCATTTCATTCATAAAAATCGGCCCGATGCTGTCGTAGTAGTGACGTCACGTAATTAGATGAATACGCGCTCGCTCGACGAAACCCGGAAGCAAACCCGGAAGCCATCCGTTCGTGCAATAGTTCGTAGTGCACAGGGATCGATTTTAGGTCTGCTTTTATTTTTGATATATATATATTAATGACTTACACAGAGTATCCCCTTATTTGAATTTTTTATTATTTACAGATGACACAAACATTTTTTATAAACATAAAAATGCTGATTCCTTGACTCAGATTTTAAATGTTGAATTGATAAAGTTAATGAATGGATAAAAGCAAACAAATTGCAATTGAATTATGATAAAACTCACATTATGGTATTTAATACAGGTGGGGATAATATGAATAAAATTCAAATATGTATAAATGAAAATATAATAAAGCATGTTGACACAACTAAGTTTTTAGGTGTTACTATTGATAGAGACTTAAAGTGGAAGAATCATGTGTACGATATTTTACGTAAAACTTTTAAGATGATAGGAGTCATGAGTAAATTGAAAGATACTTTACCACAGAATGTTCTATTGCTATTATATAATTCTATGATATTACCCTACTTGTCTTATTGTAATATAATATGGGGATCCTGCAATAAATATTTACTTGATCGTATTTTACTCTTGCAGAAAAGGGCAGTTCGTATTATTTGTCATAAGCCATTTTTAAGCCACTCAAGACCCCTATTTTTAATGTTGAAAATTGTACCCATTAATTTATTGTATGAATTCCAGTTGTGTGTGTTTATGTACTCATTTTATAATAATTTATTACCAAAATCAATTAGCAATACCTTTCAGTGCAATAGTGATGTTCACCACTACAATACTAGAACTGCTTCAGATATTCGTGCAATATATGGACGTAAATCCTTCTCAAACTCTATATTTTTATGCAAAGGTCCATTATCATGGAATAGAATAGACTACCTATTGAAATTAAACAGTGTAAAACTTTAAGCAATTTTAAAAGAAAGCTCAAATCATACTTAATGCTACAAATTTAGATGCAACATAACTTTTTCTTCTCTCTTTCTTGTTTTTATAGTAAAATTTTAGAAATTTTTAGTAATTCACATTTTCCCATTTTTTTTTTTTTTTTTGTATAGATTAATTAATTTTTAATTTTTTTGGTCGTATGTATACCTTTTATTCGCTTGCCCCGAGGATTGTCTATTTATAAGTTCTTTGTAACTTCCAGACAATCCTTCCACTCTTCATATCTGTTCTTTGATTGTTTTTTTTTCTTTTCTTATTTTATCCTGTGTTTGCAATGTACTTTATGTATTGTAATGTTATTTTGTATACTTGTACAAATGTATTATATTGTTTTTATGAAAGTGGAAATAAAATTCAATTCAATTCAATTCAATGCAATTCATAGATGGCCCCTAGGGTCAATGCATACATACTTGATGTACATGTATTGCTGGCAGTGGGGACTGCAATCATAGGCAAGAAATTTGGATCGTTTTTCCTAAATTATTTTTGGATTTCAAGTTTTCAACTCTGGATTTTAATTTCTACCAAGAGGTATGATTCCCTTTTAGATGTTTATCACAGTAAAGACTAATTCTAGTGATACATATCACATTTTAATGTCTTTCTAGTCTAGCATATCAGTATTGATTTCTCACACACTGGAAATACTACATCTGTACTACATATCATTGCAAGGGGCTTATACAGTAAGCCCCTTGACTTGCAGGGGTGGTGTGGACTTTGGTGCCATATGAATTGAGGGAAATGCCAATTTGGACATTATCTTTGAAGACGTGCCCACGACTTGGTATGTATGACTAAAAGAACCCATGCTCTATGCAATTTGTAGTGCATTGGTTCTTTTAGTCATGCATGCCAAGTCGTGGGGCACGTCTTCGAAGAGAATGCCCCAAGGCCCAATTTGATGATTAAGTAAAGCAGTGAATAGATTGATTGTTCAGGGTACGCTACAACTTGCAAGTGCACAGACGGCTAGTCAAATTTCATAAATGTCCAGTTTGGTTGCAGTTCGGGTAATACCATGTATGGTAACAAACAACTACGAAAGGAAAGAAGCAAGAATTTGCCAAGCATGATTTCTTTCTTTTGTTTCACATTGCCTTTAGTTTTTGTGGGCAAGTTCATTTTCTGTTTGGGCAATGAAGTAAAATGTGAACATTTAGGCATTCTCTACCAAAGCGTGCCCACGACTGTACTTGGCATGCATGACTAAAAGAACCTAAGATCTATGCAATTTGTATAGAGCATCGGTAACATTTTTGTCACTAAAGGCATGCATACCAAGTCATGGGCATGCTTTAATAGAGAATGCCAACATTTATTTTCATTTTACTTGCCCCAACAGGCAAGAAGAAAAACGTTACTGAGGAGGCCCTTGAGCTAGCTGCCAATTCGATGATGATTTGACCTTATTCCTACATGTGTATGTATCTACAGGAGGGCACAGGAGCTACACAGACTGCCATGAATGCCTCATGCCAATCTGTAATGTGCCCTTGGGCTAGCTGTCAATTTGATGATGATTTGACCTTAAAATAATAATTCCTTCATGTTTGTTTGTTTCTACAGGAGGGCACAGGAGCTCCACAGACTGGCCCTGCTGCGATGCAGCTCGGCCCTGGCCATGAATGCCTCGTGCCAGGCCGTCATGTGCCTTGAGCTAGCTGCAGCGGAACAAGACCACCCTGTCGACAAGGTAGGTTGGTTCACAACCCATCCCACCTAGATTATAGTTAAACCTGTCCCAGTTGCTGCCTGTCTATTTATATTGCAGCCAACTTGCCTATTATTTTGGCCACCATGGGTGATCCCCTTGCAGAGAAAAATCATGTTATAAAACCTGTCTCTATAGAGGTCACCTGTCTACAGTGGTCACTATTATTGTTTCCCTTAGAAGCATAGCAAAAGGGCCGGGGCACAATCGCCCCCCAATAATTTGATCAAAACGATTTGAAAAAAGGGAGCAAATTATAAAGGCAAATTTATGTAATGTGTGCACCCCAATAATTTGGGTTACTCCACATTCAGTCCAACCATGCCAAGCCACTGTTCTAGCCGAATAACTGTGTCACGCTCAAAATGGGCAAGTGTGAGTATAGTCTTACAATGATATGAATGAAGTCTCAAATATCATGTTCTAAATGGTATAACCTTATTATGAAGTTACTGGATCACTTTAAGTGACTCTCTTCTTTTGTTTAATACTTCATTGTTATTTACTTTTTGTATAGACCTCGGCCATTCAGCTGTCGGGTGTCAACAAGAAGGTCTACACATGTTCCTTTAAGACATTCCAGACTCTGCTGGACATGGAGCCAAAAGTGAGCATCAGAGATTTGGCTGTCCAGTTTGGCTGTGTAGGAGCAGTGGACCATGCAAACAAGGTTCTCCAAAGGTAAGTTATTCGACCTAAAAATATGTAAATTACAAATTATAATTTGTCTGCCATTTGCGGATGAGTACACGTGGAAATAGGGCAGCCTGCCCACATTTAGTGTCAACGAATCCGTCATCAGACTGGCATACAAACATGCCAGCAATAGAGGCGATGCCGAAGAAGCAGAAAGCAATAATGGAGAATACAGCGCAGCGGCCAGTATTAGAAAAGAAGCCTCTTGGATCCACGCAGACTATGGGCCTGTCCACCAAGGACATCGCCCGACAATTTGGTGTCACCAACTTTTCGGGCATTCCGGTTCATGCGAAGGCATGACTTGTCCATTTGCCTCCAGACCCACATCGCAGAGCAACCCCCAGACAACATTGGGGAGGAAACAATGAAGTCCCAGCAGTTTGCCATCAACCTCCGCAAGTAGCACGACTACCCCCTCAGTCAAATTGGCAACGTTTATCAGATGCCATTAACGTTTTATCTTCTACCATCTCTACGAAGGGGGAGAAGACAGTTGTAGTCGTCACTACCGGCCATGAGAAGGACCGCTTCACTGGTATGCTGAGCTGCACTGCAGATGGCAGCAGCTGCCCCCCTCCCCCATACGTGATCTTCAAGAGAAAGACGCTACCTAAGGTTAAGTTCCCCCCCGGGAGTCATCGTTTGGGTGCAGGTCAAAGGCTGGATGGACCAGGCTCTCACCGATGACTGGTTGCGTGTGGTTTAGGGGGGGGGGGGCCGGCATGCCAGGCTGTCACCAAGGACTGGCTGCGTGTGGTTGTCCGTGAACTGTTCAGGCAGCGGATCATGCTGGTCTTAATAGAGGCATTGAACTGCCACAAGTTGGAAGAAACCAAGTCCTCTCTTCTCTGTCTGAACACCGACCTTGTAATGATTCCTGGTGGAATGACTGGTATGCTGCAACTGCTCGACGTTGCTGTTCAAGGACGGCTCAAGGAGCAGTGGATGGTGAACGGGGCAAGGAGAAGACACAAGCAAGACCAAGAAGGTGGATCTCCCTAACCATCTGTTGGGGTACAGTTCTCTGCCGAGGTGTGGGAGGATCCCCCAGCAGCTACCATTGCCAATAAAGAATTCCTACAATGCTGCATCTCCAACGAGTAAGACGGGAAGTAGGACAATGTGAACGAGACCGACTCTGCTAGAGACCATACCTTGAAGGATGTAGCTCTTTACCCTCAAGAGTGCAGTCTGATGATGCTTTTTGGCTTTTTGATGATGCTTTTGGCAGGCTGACTGAAAAACATGTAGCTCATATATGTGACCAGTCACAGATAGGAGAAACGAAACTAAGTCGGATAAATAATTTTCTGGATTTGTATCTAGTTCGAATCAGCATTATCTAAGCTTTAATATGATTTATAAAACGGCTCTGGTAAATTCAGTAACGTGATTGGTTAAATCCAGTCACATGACTATTCATTAAATTTCAACAAACAAACAAGAAAAGCGTAACACACATGTGTTGTCACTTTTTGTTGCGCGATATTTGCACGGCTGTGACGTCACAATGCTTGTTGACATAGTTCTACGAAGTCAAACTTGCGAAAGTGATTAAAAAAACGATGGAAAATGCTTCGTTCTGTAAATAATGTGTTCTGTAGTAAATAAATCTTAGCAGATTCGTAAATTATATGGTATGTGGTTTGATATTGGGAAGTTTTGGAATGGAAATGCATACAATTCTTTGATAATTCTCACTTTTAACGGGAAAATTTTCCGATTTTTGGCGACTGCATTTGATCTGCTGAGCTGTGCAAGTCAAATTCAGTGAAGCGAGTGCAATCTAGTGATGATTAATTTGGTAAATTCCTAATAAATTCACACTCTAGAGAGTAGATAGACTTGGTTACTAATTGTGGAGAGCCTGTTTTCAATAATCTAGCAAAATAAAACAATCCGTGGTTGAGCCTGTTTTATAAAACAAATAATACACGGTCATTATCGTGCATCATGTAAATGCAGCGTACTCTCGGTTATGTTAGGTGTGCGCATGCGCACTCGGCTTGCGCCTCGTGCACATCGCACACCTAACATAACCTCGAGTGCACTGCATTTACAGAATGCAGTCTAGACAGTGTATTATTTGTATAATAAAGTTTGTCTCATAATGATTCTGCAATGCAGAGTTATTGACGTTTTTCTAAGGGCAATTTTGAACGGTCTGGAAATAAAATGCAGAGAAAATCGCTCAAGAAGATTTACATCCGTTTCGAGAGTGAAATTAGCTTTCTAAGCAGGCCATACGTGAACCGGTTGCATGAATAGAATGGCGTAGAAACCTTTATCCAATTTTCTTGAAAACTTGCATATATATCAGTAAATATGTATGACTTGCACCTTCCCTCCCAAAATTGTTGAATATAATCCATGCTTTGTAGAGATATGTAAAGATTTAATTGAAATTTATGTGATTTTGAAATGCCAAACTCGGATTCAAGTACACACCGCGCACAGGATACAATAGCGAGCACTTTTACTTAACATAAGGGGGTCTTATCTGCTCCCCCCTAGACATGCTCTCGTTATTGTTCGACTAATCGATATTGACAGACAGTGCAGCCATCCCTTTGAAAAATAAAGCTGCGACGGGGCTAAACAATACACTATTAAGGCGCACTTTCCTTCCTATCTTATGCAATACCTTACAAGAGTTCATGATAAGATAATGGAACATTAATAATTAATTATTCAAACCCAGCGAAGTCATCGTCATGTAGTATTATCTGTCTTATTTGTTTAACTAATGTACCTCTTCTTTTCATGTCATTACTTCCCTGTTGTATTATATGGACGATCCAGTAGGGTAGACTGTTTCCGGGACTGTATAAATCGAGCTTTCATTTATTTGTTATTATTATTTGTTGGTCATTGCCAATTTGCAGACAGCATTGATTACGTGTTCATATTACTCGCACTAATTGTAGTCTATTCACTTTGCATTTTTGGCAACTGCCTACAAACGAGTGCTAACTTTAACCACACTGAATGCTGCTAGCTTCTTGCATGTCGCTTTAATGCTCATTTTTGCGTTACTTCATTTTGTTGTTGAACAACGATCGATTTCTAGGTCTAATTCACTTCAGAAAAATTACTTTTCGTAAGAAGTTAATTCTGGATATTATGTAACTATTGTCCAGTATACGAATGATGCGCAGGTATGAGTGGGTCGGTAGGAATTGTTTGCACAAGGTAACTATGGGACTGTTAAACCCACGAGGCAAAGCCGAGTGGGTTTAGACTAGTTTCCATAGTTACCGCGTGCAAACAATTCCACGGACCCACGAAATAAACTTGCGCATCATCTGTTTTATAGAATGGGCATTGTTACGCCCCCCAAAAAGTCAAAAAATAAAAAATTAGAAAAATTACCGGATGCATGAAATAATTTTACCGGACGCATGACATTTTTTACCGGACGCATGAAATTTTTTACCGGACGCATGAAATTTTTTACCGGACGCATGATTTTTTTACCGGACGCATGAAATTTTTACCGGACGCATGATTTTTTTACCGGACGCATGACTTTTCATGCATCCTGTACAATTAATTGTCTGCACAAATTTTGCTCTCAACCAATCAGATTGCAGAGATTTATCAACCCATTCTATAATAGAGATTGGTATATTCATCGATCAAAGCATCAATATTGGTAATGTAAAACAAACAAGTGATACAACACTGCATTTTTGCTGATGCTTGCGTGATTCTTCTGAGAAAGGTTTTCCGAACCAGAGAGCTCTTTCTAGTCCCAGCATTCCGGGTATTTGAGGAAAAATGGCTAGGCTTGCGTGTAGGAATAAAAAATAAAAAACTTGCACCTGGCCCATGGTAGTTATATAAAAACTATTATACAGAACAGTATGTCGATAAGTGAAAAGTAAAAAAATCTTGGAGGAGGGGGGAGGCCCCCGGTGTGTGTGTGTGGGGGGGGGGGGGGCGGGCGGTGGTACTCGTTTTTTTTGTTTTTGTGAACGGGGGGGGGGGGGGGGGGGGGATGTGCCTTAGCCAACTAAAACTGGGGTCTAAGTAGCGGAGGTGAGCCTGCAGCCAACTTCAACGAGGTCTAAAGAATGTTCTTTTTTGGTTCATGTGCTAAGCGCCACGCGCGGCTCGCTCAAAGGGATAAACGAAGGAGGCCAATTGATTCAATAGGTCAATAGGGATTAAAGAATCTCGATGTGCGCCGGCCGCTCTTGACCGCTAGCGAGATTTGTAAATTTGCACAAAGGGCGGAGCTAAATATCGATCGCTTTTGGGGGCAAAGAATTTTAGAAAGCAAACTTTTAAAACCCACGAAAAACATGCTTCAAAACTCTCCTTAATTTCACCTTTCCACTAAATATTTTTACTGGAAATTTTGATGGCCCTTATACTCATTGGCCCAAATTCTCATCGGTGGCTCAACGTGATTCTGGGCTAAAGAAATATTACTAAAAAAGAAATGACTAGCAACAGGTTAAACCGTTTCACACCTGTGACATTTCACTAGCCCACTTATGGTAGTCATGTGCCACCGGAGACAGTCTTACCGTATTTGTCGGTGTATTAACCACACCCCCTAAAAAAAAAAAAAGCGTTTAATACGGTATTAGCCGCACCCGTGTATTAACCGCACCCTTTTTTTTGTTTTTTTTTGTTGAAAAAAGGTGCGGTAAATACACCGACAAATACGGTAATTGTTTCTTTTCATTATATACATCAATCCCTCTAGTTTTGCTTAGGCAATAGAACAAAGGATCGCTTGGAATTTGAATTATAGTGTAGTCAGTCACCAGCAATAAAATGTCCTGGATCAACCAGGTGAGTGGTTATAATAACTAAAATACCAAGCCACCTTTCGTCCTGATTCCTCATATGAATAGAGGGATTGATGGATAATGAAAAGAAACAATTAGCTGGCTCCAGTGGCACATGACTACCATCAATGGGCTAGTGAAATGTCACAGGTGTGAAACGGTTTAACCGGTTGCTTGTAATTTCTATCGGTTTAGCCCAGCCTATTTAAAAGTTGAGCCACTAATGAGAATTCGAGCCATATACTTTACAACAATATGGGTTATGCACAATTTCTCAAATCATATCATGTTTTGTTTTACATTACAGCTACCGCAAAACATTTGAGGCAAGAGTCGCCGAGGCTGCCAAGGATGATGTTGATTTTGGAAAGCCTCTTTTCACAGGAGCTGCCCTCTATATAATATGCAAGTAAGTAATTATGGCTCACACAAGAATCTATTTTGCATAGAATAGTCAAACCTGTGTATAGGGGAGATGAGGAAAGCGGCCACTCTAAACAGATGATCCATACCATTGTTGTCTCTGTAGGGGATAATTTGTCTAGGTATTGCAATCCCCATAGAGTGGTGAAGTGTGATGTCATAAATGATGTCATAAACATTTTTTTTAGAATTTTCAAATTTGGACTTCATTTTCAGAAAGAGCATAACAAATAATGTCCAAATACCGAAAATCAAAGGAATAGGTTACGTATTGGCCGAGATATGCCCATCTGAATGATTTTTTTGGTCAATGGGCAATCAGTGTTATAGTGCACTGGTTCCTAATTTTAGGAACCAGTGCATTATAACACTGACTGCCCATTGAAGTAAAATTCATTCGGATGGGCATATCTCAGCCTACGTAACCTATTCCTTTGATTTTCGGTATTTAGACATTATTTGTTATGCTCTTTCTGAAAATGAAGTCCAAATTTGAAAATTCTAAAAAAGTGTTTTTATGACGTCATGGCTTCTGTACTCTATAGACTTACAGGCACTACTAGTAGACTAAGTGGCCACAAGCAACAGTTTAATAATGGGACAATTAAACAGGTATCAATAATAATACACAGGGGCAATCTAGCCCCTGAAATGCCCCAAAAGGACCATACAAATCTATCATTATCCCCTAAATATTACCGTTTGTAATGTGCATCTATTAAGTACCGTGCTAACAAATATCAGAAAGCTATTTTAGTGCTAACATGCTTAAAAAGTAAAGCCCTAAAATACAATCTTACAATGCAGTATGTCAATTGTTTTGTTAATTGGCTACCTTTGATTTGTACTCGTGATGCATGATCATCTCTAATCTGTGCGAAACTGATAACACACAATCTGGCTGTTTGTTTCTGAATCGGTCTTTACCAGCTTGTCATGTCTGAATGTGTAATTTGTTGCCCACTCTTAAACAGCATGACAAATTCGGTATCAATCCCCAATGCAGTTTACTCAAAATTATTTTGATTGTATTAAAACAAAAATTTGTGATTACCTTTTTAAAAGCTGACGAACCTGCCACGCTAGATATGATATCGCTTAAAGAAGATGCCATTTTGTCCTTGAGTTGATATACTTTCCCACAAGTAAACTGAATTATTTGAGTTCAGAAGAATTACGGTCATGTGGACTAGTAGTAGTCACACCCCCATTTTCTACAAAACAAACATTATGACCTTGAATAAATATATATCCGACACAATATCACACAACAGGAACTAAGTTGTATGCAACTCCCCACTGGTATATTTCCTGTTGTGTGAATGGGTCCCATATCTAATTCATGAAACCGTGCTAGGTTGGTTGCATATAGTGGCGTAGGCAGGTATTCTCCAAAGGGGTGGGGGGGGGGTGCTCCTACCCCCCCCCCCCCCTTTGGAGAACTCCTGGGGGGGGGGGGGGGTCCTCCAACCCACGAGCACCCAAAATAAAAACCAGCTAACAAGCAAGTAACAAACAAACAAACTAACACACTAAAAGCAAGTCGGGGGGGGGGGGGGGGGAGACCGTTTTATTGATAGGGCCTAAGTTTTTAACAATTGATCTTTCTCTACAAGTTGAAACTAGGGTTTTATTACTTTGTAACAAGGGTTGCCCAAACTATAAATCATAGTAGGCAAGCATACAGACTATTTGTCATTTTATTGCTGTTTTTATGAGCAATAAATCATTGATTAAATTGTCTTTTATTTCTATTATTCTAGACGCCAGAAAGTGAGAGTTGACAAGACCAAATTATTGGAAGTTTTTTGATGAGCCAAAAGTGGAAAAATCAAATGAGGATTATTTCTGATCTTGTTTATTTTGTCTGGATTATTTTTTCATAAATCATGATCACATAATGATATCTTTCAGTTTACATGATTACACAAATTATTGGGCGTCTCCTGATAGGAGAAACAGACACCATACATGAACCCATACACATGGGACTACACAGTGCCTATTTCTAGATTTTCTTCATTTTTTGCATTCCTTTCTATTATTTTTCTGTTTTAAGGTACCAAATTGGATGATTGGATATCACAATATATGTGTTCACATTAAAATTTCATTTTTTTGAGAGCCCTAAAGTATATTTTTAATGAATCCAAAACTCTGTCCTTCCGTTACTGTACTTCCGTTACCGAACAGTGAAGCAATTAACTTCTTGTAATTAATATACCAATAGACATAGTTTTGTTCAAATAAATGTTGTAATACTCTTTGAACATTAGGGAATGGACTATGAGCCAATATAACATGATAGCATTTGAAACTTCACAGAGATTGGATCATGTAAAGAACTTGAAAATCCATGTCCATTTTGCCGTCCTTCCGTTACCGGCCTCATTAGTGTCCATATCTAATAAACGTAATGTAACAAAAATAAATAAATAAATACGAAATCAAAGGTGTCCCACCAAGAGTCTCAGAAATGTACAGAATTTACAATGATGAATCATACTGTAAGCAGGATCCTGGAATTATTTGATTAAATTTCAAAAATTGCGTCTGAATGTCCTTCCATTACCGTGGAATTGCCCTCTTGCTTCTTTTGCAGCGATTAGCTCACTAGTTTATGATGTATGTTTTTATGCCTCCGCAACAAAGTAGCCGGAGGCATTATGTTTTCGGGTTGTCCGTCCGTCCGTACGTACGTCCGTACGTCCGTACGTCTCAAGAACCGATTGACGGATTTTCACCAAACTCAGGTCATGTATGTATCTTGGGGTGCCAATGATCTGATTAGATTTTGGGGTCATGAGGTCAAAGGTCAAAGGTCACAGAGCTCATTATATATGCAAAAATAGCTTGTGATCGCGTTATCCTAAGAAGGGATTGACAGATTCTGACCAAACTTGGTACATGTATGTATCTTGGGGGGCCGATGATCTGATTAGATTTTGGGGTCATAAGGTCAAAGGTCACAGAGCTCATTATATATGCAAAAATAGCTCGTGATCGCGTTATCTCAAGAACGGATTGACGGATTCTGACCAAACATGGTACATGTATGTATCTTGGGGGGCCAATGATCTGATTAGATTTTGGGGTCATGAGGTCAAAGGTCAAAGGTTACAGAGCTCATTATATATGCAAAAATAGCTTGTGATCGCGTTATCTCAAGAAGGGATTGACGGATTCTGACCAAACTTGGTACATGTATGTTCCTTGGAGAGCCAATGAACTGATTAGATTTTGGGGGTCATGAGGTCAAAGGTCACAGGGCTCATATGTAAAAGTAGCTTGAGATTGGAAATCTCAAGAACTGAATATCAGATTTCAATCCAACTTGATACCTGAATGTATCTTAGGGAACAATAATGTAGTCATTAGATTTTGGGGTCATGAGGGCAAAGGTCAAGGTCACTTATAGCTCATAATTGTGATACGTCAAGATCTAAAAGACAGAGTACCATCAAAATTTAGTTGACAGAATTAATTCTGTGTACATGTTGATTTGGGCTTGATATGAATAAATTGCGTAATGGCGGAGGCATCATTTTCGACTGCGCGCAGTCGAAGATCAATCTACTTTTTTCTCATTTTCTGTAGATGACGGAAAGTTCGAGTTGACAAGACCAAACTAGTGGATGTAATTAGGGCCGAAAGAAGTGTTTTTCACAAGTTATGTATTGTGAATTTAAATGTGGCGTCTGTTATCGTCATCTAAATATATTTGTAGACCTTTTTTTATATTTCTTCTTTTATGGGTGCAAATCATTGATTGATGAAATTGTCTTTTATTCCTTTTTCTCTAGACGACAGAAGGTTCGGGTTGAAAAGACCAAACTATTGGATGTCATAGGGACAAAAAGAAGCGTCTTTGACAAGCTATGCATTGAGATGGAGAAGCATGCTACACAGATTCTAGGTGAGTAATGCCACTGAACTGATAACTCATGGAAGGCAAGAAGTTATTTACACAGTGAAGCTGTATAAACCATATTTTTGTTAAATGCTGCATGCATATAGTTCTATCTTTTTCCTCGTTTTGGGGTTTCAATAGTGAAATGAAAGAAAAGTGTTGCTTTTACAAAGAGTGACTGAATGGGAGAAGTAATATGTGACAGTTTGAGTAAAATCGGTCAAGAAATCAGAAAGTTTGTCAACATTTTACAAAAATGACTGAACTTGCAACTTAGTATAAATTACAATCCTCTGTCATTAAACTGTAGTGTTAAATGTTATGGACATACCTGTAATAAGTTTTGTTAAAGAAATATATTATGATCTTCCATTTATTAGAAAAATACCTAGTCACTCAAGATAATAAGAACAGGGTTAGTTTTCCTCCAGGAAGTGTAATTTTCTTAATTTAACAATACATACTAGAATATTTTCTGATAGTCTTCTTTTTCCCTTCTATCGACAGGTGAGCCAAAGTCATCCAAGACATCCAAGAGGCATCACTCGTGGCTAGATGACCTTGAGAAATCGTTTGAAGGTCAGTGTATACAAAACAAGTTAGCCTAAAATCTTATCAGAGGGTTAAATTTAGCTTTAAGTTATTTCCAATTATTGGATATAATCTTACACACTGATAATTTAACGTTCCTCAGTGTTGATGGTTTCATTTTATGAATATTTTCTATATATTGTCAAATATTACCAGTTCTATTATAACCGTGCACTGCAATTTCATTGCACCAAACAAATGCAATGCAATTCATGCATTTATGCAGCTTTTACATATTGTACTAAGTATTAGAAATTGATGTGATTGGCCATTTGGAAATGTTCAAACCAGTAGTTTCTGCTTAATTGGGTAGGCCTTTTCATTGTATACTTTACCCCTTTAACAGGTATACCCAATTAAGTGGAGAAAATTTCCATAATTAACCTAAGAAATGTTTGATATTTTACTACCCCCTTAAACAGTAGTACCTCATTACATGTTACTCCAATAGACCAGTTCGTAGATAGCATATGGGACCCGGATATGGGTCGTTTGACCCCTTGACCATTGAATTCTACAATCATGGGTAGGATATAAAGCTTTTACTCTGTGCAGTCATGTTCAGAGTGGCAGATGGTTGTCATGGGATATCCTTTGTTACTTTCATGAGAACAATTGATCAACCTACGCAACAAGGAATTTCCAATCGATGTACTCAAGAATAACAAGTAAAGAACCTTATCCAGTCCTTTCAATTCGATGAATGCCGCATTGGTACGATTGACCTTTGTATTGCGCATGCGCAGATTGTAACTACGAACTGGCTTATAAGCGGAGACCACCGTATTCTCAATTTGACATTTTCAAGTCGATCAAAATCCCAAATTGACTTTTGGAAAAATTTCCATTTGTCTCAGACCACCAATGTAAAAGTCATTTTTCTTCTGCACAAACTGTTTTCTCTCACTTACATCAGCACGTTTGCATTCTTTCGTGGCTCGCTTTAGAGAGACAGTTCAGTCACATTTCATGTTTTTATTTATTTCAAGAGGTAAATGTATAAAAGGACATAATGGTGTAAACAGTTAAATACATACTTCTATATTTGTATCTAATTTATAGATAAACATGTCAATGATTTTAACAACATTTGATTTTTTTTCTTCTTCACATGCAGACGAAGTAAGCCCACCGAAGCAGTCGAGGAACGGCGACGAATCAAACTCAAAACAGGATGACTACGAGGAGTGGAAAAAGAGAATACTAGAGGGAGCGGACGATTCTGGGAAATGAAATAGTTGATGAGCGACCCAAATGGGAACTGACCAGGCAATAGTTAAAAATTGTCATGCGTGGGGATGTTACACCGCGGATCGTCGTTCTCAGCTATGCTAGTTTGTGCGCACTGCATAACGCTGAACCAGCATGTATTACTCGCCTAGTGCAAGGCATTCGCAAGATGGCACCGCAGATCTGATTTACGGATCTGAACCACCTTAATGACTGGTCAATTGACCAACTCAAGTGACTTTGGACAAAGGAGAGTAATGTGTTCCACAAAGTGGTGTAGGTATGAACCCTGATGGACAAAGAGATTATTGGAAGGAATGAAAGGTTCTTGAAAATAACCAGGCGAAGGTTAACCACTGGTCATTTGACCAACTTTAGTGGCTTTGGACAGAGGAGAATTAGTACTACATGTACATAGAATGTGTAGGAGAACACTCTGGACACTGCAAAATGATCACAAACCATGGTCACCATTGGCCAAAGAGAGTATTGTAAATCTAGTTTTCGGCCACCAAAACTTGATATTAGATTGGGCCATTAAGTGAAAGAGTATGTATGCCATGTGCTAATAAAAACTCAGTAATTTTGGTGTAATTAATGTGTAATTACCAATATAAAGCTCATGCATCCCTTTTGTCATTTTATCATTCATATTTAATTTGTTAGAATTATTGTTAATTAAAGAAACAGAATGTAAAGGTTTTGCCTTTTCAAAGAATTTGAAATGCTACTTCTCTCAAAATTATTTCACTCTGGACATCAATGTCACCTTGGTTAGCCTGTATTATATTCACTTATTTACAAATAATGTAGAATTTGTAATAATTTTACATCTGAAACCATATAATATGTCATAAAAATAAGACAAGTAATATAGGTTTTCCCACCCAATTTCGTCAAAATAGCGGGCATATTCATTATATGTCATTCAAGTGGCAATACACATCCGTCATTCAAATTCGTGCCAGTTCGCTTGACCTTAGATTTCGGACCGATTTGGGTTTTCTATTTCGTTTTCAGGCGTCCTTCTTAGCACATCTAGCATTCAAATAAGAACGATCAGAACTAAATTAATGAATAGGATTGCGCACATTCCAAAGATGTTCGCCCTAAGACGAAATAGAATGTATAAACGCCTACATTTGACCTTTATAGACGAAATCGAATGCTCTTCACACGATTTTCTAAGTTGAATGGTGTTATTTCAATTCGGTTTGACACAAGTTGGCAATAGCACAGTCCAAAAATCAAATTGAATGAAATAATTTGCTAATTGAAACACGATCCTGATCTTCATTCAAGTTCGTTCTAAATTGCGTGCTGTTAATGACCATTTGAGTGCTGTTTTGACGAAATTGGGCGGGAAAACCTATAATATAATAATTCATATTCTTGTGTATATTTGTGACAGGTTGTCCTCAACATAACTCTCATCTTAAAGGGATCTAGTAACTTTGTTGACATGTGCAAAATCTGATGAATGGTTGATAAAATGCGTATTCCTGTGATCTGATATGTTCACTGAGTGATGTGTGAAAATGTCATGGTATACTCCTAGGAGGTTCTGCACAGTACCGGAAGAAGAAGAAATGAATGCCATATAACCAAGTAATGAGCGAAAATGCAGTGGTATTTCCTAACTCACTGCACACATACTTAGTACATTTATAATTCTACCTTATAGATAATTAAGAACCTGAACTTTCGATCATAAATATCTTTATAACAAAAGAGAATTTCGGAAAACTGCAACCTGCTCCATGTTTCTACTTGTTATGCAATTACAATTAGGTATGTGAGAACCGCTATAGTTCTAGGTAAGTTTTGTAGCCACCATTATTATTATTATTATGGTTTTATTATTTTCATGTACCAGAGATACACTTGGTGCAGAATTAATGTTGCAATAAATGTAAAATCATAATAAAGATTTATATTACAACATATTCTTGTTCTTGGGCGTGATATCACCACTAGTTAAAGGGGTAGTAGTTTTGGTAAGGCTGAACTTTAGTAACTAAACCTGGACAGTAACATTATAAACTAATAGTAATAAGTCTACCATGTAAAAGCCTGTAATCATTCAAAAAGAGCCATTAAAACACAAGAGGGCGCTTTCCAGAAAGGCATTGGTTTCAACCATTTTTCATCATGTGATGTTTTATTGAAATAATGATTAGATAGAGAGATCATCAACAACTATTTAAAAAACGCTTTTGAAAATTTTTGAAAAAGTGCAAGCATTTAAAAAAAAATTTGAAAAAATCATCTAATTATTTGGGCCCCAAATAATTATAAGATGAGATATATTTATTGATATTTCAGCCGTTTATAGGTCGATTTTGACCAAATAAAGTTTATTCTGCCATTAAAATTGCATGTTCTCTCAAATTCGACACTCAGTTTTTCAGATGTGCAGCCCCCTTTAAATGCCATAATAATAATATTACAAAGAATCATTTTAAGCTTTGGTCATCAAACTAATCATAAACTATATAAATGTTATGTAACTGTTTGTATTGAGAAATCCAATTTAAAATGATTCTTTGGATGAAACAAAAATATAGATGAAGTTTCGTATTCTTTTGTCATAATTATATGTATAAAATGTAATTTTACTTTATACTTAAATTTTAAAAACGCCCAGAAAATTTTCCTTCAACATACAAAGTTTTGATCTCAAAAGAAACAAAGGCAAGATAATTAGATATTCAACAATATTTTATTAACATATCATATATATACCTGAAATTCAACATTTTATGTTGAATACAAAGTTCACCACATACACTTTTGAATTTACATTTACATGTATGTATCCAATGTTTTCCTTCATCAGTAAATCATGCGATTTGCGCATTACCAGTTACAGTTTAACTCAACTGGCCCAAGACTAAATCTGGCAAAACAAAAAACATCTGTACAAACTTCTAAAATATACACACATAGCATTCATAGTTAGAATGATAGTTCTAGTCTAAAGCAAGGAATACAATGTGATGTGTTCAAAAGGAATGAAAATCAGAAGTACTTTTATAGAACACTTTAGAAATGGGGCACATAGACAAAACATTTTTACACAATAACTCCCCGGCACCTTTCAATGTTGGGACTTCTCAACCGTAGTTAATAACAGAATCTACACGCCACTTTCTACATCGGTAACCTGTTGTTTACTGACAATTACTGAAGTGTTCCTGTGTAAAAATCTTTTGATTTTGAAACTTTATTTCATCTGTATTAATAAATCAGTTTGAGTATACATTTTGTTTCCACCGCAGTGGAGAAATTGGTCTGACTAATGAGAAGGAAATATCACATTAGAAATATAAGTTAAAACAAAACATTTTAAAAACAATACAAATTGCACTTCACAAACACCAAACATTAAAAAAAAACATAAAAATAAAAAGTATTTTCAATAAACACTAAAGAATCCATGGCTCATTTCATTAACCAATGTCATACATGTGTAATGTAAGGAGCTAAAAATAACGATGCAGTATAGTATAGTTGCATTTCTCGATATAGGTTCACTTCAAATAGCAGTTATCTCGGAACATTGTTGAGACCTACGGGCGATAATAACAATTACGAGTTGAGGAGCGGACAAATGTTTTCTGTTTCTTTTACCGCATTTCATCCATCTAAATCATTTCACAGAAACCGAACACCTAGTGAGCTGTTCTTTTCTGTTGTTAATAGTACAGTTGAACCTCTTTATAATGAGCTCTGTTATAACGAGGAAGTTTCACATCATTGTCCAGTTTCGATGTATCTGATATTATAACAAGATAAATTCAATCCATCCAAGGTGCTCGTTATAATGAGGTTTCACTGTATGACCTTTTTATAAATGTTTAGAGAACTAAATATGATTATTATACTAAATGCCTAGCAGCTATCCTGTATGAGATGATTTTTGTCGTGTCCAATGGTTGCATGAATGCGCGCAAGTGAGCGAGACACTTTACGGCTATCGCCTTGTTATTTTAATAGTTTAGCACACACTTTCTTAATTTTGAACGAAACGTCTTATAGAGCATCTGATTTTTGGTAGTAGATGGTGCTAGACGATTCCCTTCTTAGCAACCGGAAGGTCAGAATTTTCTGGCTTGCCTGACATTGTTTAGAACCATTACCCATGGCAATGAATAGCTGTGACGTCCAACTTCGGTACTTTATTAGGTTGTTGTAATTAACATAGTGATTAGCTAAAAAATCATCACCAAACTTACTGTTGTGAGAGTAATACACTAGAGAACCACTGTTGATTTGAGCTTATCCCTACAAAATCCTTTCAAAGCATACCATCCTCTTCCATCTGTTGGACTAGGAACAATCACTTGTTGTTTATGCCCATGACCCAGTCTTTCGGCAGCACACATTGCAGTAATTATTTCTAGTAAAATCAGGTTGTACAATGTTCTCATCTATAATATGCTTCTTTGTTGTTTCCCCATAATTCAAATTTATGTTGCAGAACTAATCATGTAATTCACATTGGTTTTTAAATTATAGTTATGTATTTCATATTGTATTTTTGTAATTAATATCTTGCGAAGATTAATGTATTTCATTGAAAAATCATAGATAATTGTAAAACATGGAGATAAAACAAAAGTTGAGTCAAATTACTTTATGAACTACACACAGAAAGATACTTGATAAAAGGATAACGTACACACCAACAATCAACTGGCACTGAAAACACATATTTCAGTCTATAACATTGGAAATAATTAGAGCAAGTTCACATCCTACTTAGTAATACATTCATGCATGTTTCTCACTGTAAAGAGTCCATTCCAAAGCGCACCATGGCAATTACCAATTTCAAAAGCTGTTCAATTTAAATAAACACATTCGTTGGAAATGTTGTGCATATTATCAATTCTCAAAGCTGTTCAATTTGAATAAACACATTCGTTTTTACAGGTTTTTAGTCCAGCTTTAGTGGTCAATATTCATGGCTCTGATATTGGTCCTATAGGTTCACACCGCTGTCCCGTTCGCTACTTCGTAATTGACGCTACCAACGCCTTCGCCTCGTTGTGCACCTGCGATAGAATTAGAATAGAAAACAAAGACAATGTCATTTTTTTAGTAGACCCTTTCAGACACACCTCTTTCCTTATAAAGTATAAGATAATTTGAAACACAGGGAAACTGTCCAGAAATATATAATGTAAATGAAAAAGAGCAAAGAAAGAAAATAGGACTTCCCAGGATTCGAACCCGAGACATCCGGATCGCTGGACTGGTACTCTTACCAACTGAATCTACTTTAAAAATCGCCTGTGTAATAAAATGATAACAACGAATACTTGGGATATACAGGGAAACCCCGTTATAACGAGGTAGTCGGGACTATCAAATTTACCTCGTTATAAGCGGTACCTCGTTATAAACAGCCGAATTAATAACAAACATCTAAATGAACGTATGAATCAGGACCAAAGGATTCTCCTCGTTATAAACGGTACCTCGTTATAAGCGAGCTCGTTATAACCGGGTTTCCCTGTATCTTCATGGCAATGTTATGAACATCATGGAAGCAACAATGACCTAAAAGATTATGAGCAACTCACTCGGATATTTTCTTCTGTCTTTTGTGGGAAGTCTCTTGCTTTGGTCAGGTAGAGTAACGCCAGTTTGTTGTGTAATGAAATGAAAGTCAATATAGGGCCCCCGAGCTTTCATTTGAGCAAAATCTTCATCGGACTAAACAATGACCTTAAAGATTATAAGCAACTTACTCGGATATCTTCTTCTGTCTTTGGTGAGTAGTCCCTCGCTTTGGTCAGGTAGAGTAACGCCAGTTTGATGTTGTTTAGCTTCTGGTAGACCTTGCCAATCATCAGGAGGTTCTTGCTGTAGAAGTTTGGAGACACTGACAAAGAAAAGAAGAAAAGTCATGGATTTTTTTTCAGAAGAGGAATACTTGTTTTTTAAAAACTTTTTATAGTTCAAATATTACCTCTGAAATACCAATATACATACAACTTCCTGCTAGTTTACTTTGAATTTGTGTTGGATTCACTGACAAAGAAAAGAAATCTTGAAGTGCTGTTTAACTTCTAGTAGACTTTGCCAATCATCAGAATGTTTTTGATGTAGAAGTTTGGAGACACTGACAAAGAAGAGAAGAAAGTTGTGAATTTCTTTTTGGAAGAGGAATAATTGTAATAACTTTGATATACCTCCGATATACCAATATACATTCACTTCCATACATTCACTTCCATGCTATTTTCTTTTGGGTTTGTGTTGGAGACACTGACTAAGAAAAGAAGGAAAGTCATGAATTTTTTTTCGGAAGAGGAATAATTCTCACAAAAATGTAAGCACTTGGGGTCAATGTAATTCTCTTCAATATAATATTAGTGAATGAAAACAAATAAAGACAAATTAAAAACAAATTGAAATAAAGAAAATGAAATTCAACTTACCACTTTCTGCTTTCAGGAACTGTTCTAAAGCCTGCAGACGTTGGGCAAATAATGATAAAGAAATAGTCACAATATCTCTTGATATTCATGGGTAGGCCCTATATTGACTCTCATTGTATCACACAGGCGTATTGTAGTATAGCAGTATTTTTGCATCACTTGATATTCATGTTTGATAGTTACAAAACTGGTACATCTAATTATACCAAAGAATTCTATCACATAAAAACATTACGACTTCTAGACATTCATTGCATCATTATATTTGTATGTAGATTGGAACAGTATTAAAAGCTACACATTTTGTGCATGCACTGCATAATTATCTTTTTCTTAGTCATAAACTACATTTTAGCTTCCTGACTCTATATAACTTGTGAAGCCCATCCCTTTGTATGCAAAACTCTTGGTATTCCTGAGACATATAACAGAATGTAAACCCGTTTATATTGTTTTCAAAAACATTTTTGAGAAAGGGACAAGTCACTTTCTATAGGTGTAGCATAGTAACACAATATTGTGCACTTTGTGTGCGGGAATGATAGAAGTGTGTATCCGTTGACCGGGGTAATAGAGGCTCTTTGCAATTTGTGCTCTGTAAATGTATATTATTATGAATATTATTAATATTTGCTCCAGTGACAATAGCTTTGAGTGTCTACTAGTATTAGGGTTAGAGTTAGGGTCAAAGACAATACTTTTTTTAGGGGTAGAAATATTTTGTACTAAATTTATGAAAAAATACAAATTGGAGCAATTATTTTCCAACCAAATGCAGTGTCAAACCTTGGTATAGTGTCCACCTAAGGAACGACAAGAAAAGTGAAATGTAGACAGGTTCCATAAAAAAACGTTCCATAAGCAAAGTTAGCTGCAATAAGAATTAACAATAAAAGTGCAAGAACTTAACAACTTTAAATTAATCTTGATCTAAGCTAAGGAAACACGAACGAACGAGGTTCCATAACATTGTTTTTCTCTGCAGGGGATCACTTTTGGTGTCCACTATAAGCAGGTTGGGTGCTATAGACAGGTGACAACTAAGACAGGTTTGGTTGAACAACGTGTGAATGCAAAACTTACTTCTTCATATGTTGACGATGGTGGAGTGGTGAAGACAACCGCTGCTACTTTCTTCTGATACCACGGCATATCCGCAAATGTGAAACACCTGCAACAAACAACATAATGTGTTTGTATCAAAATATGTGGCATGGTTTATCCGGCTTAGCTATTTGATTGAATTTTATTTTAAATTTTCTATTTCCAAAATGTTCAACAACATATTATATAAACAATATCAAAAGTAAGTTATAGTTTACGATCGATATATTTTAAACACTGTCCGTAAAAAGTAAAAGTTTCAGTTCTAAAGAGCATAAACATTAATTCTAAAGTTCTTACACATGTTGGTAAATGGTTAATCTTGCAAAAGAAGTAGAGGAATTATATTTATATAATATGAAGACCAGAGATGAGAGAAGCACCATGAGAACATTCTGGAAAATAACTGTGAGCGAGCAAGCCAAGTGCTATTATAGTGCTTGAAAAAGAGAATGTTGTAGATCTATGTAATAAAACACATTTTCTTGCCATCTATCAGCTCAGCTGTTCTTAGGGTAAATTTCTTAACTCGTTAACTATGGGAACCAGGTTTTCATGGTTCCCGTGGGACATGTTCAGAGACGGGAGCCGAGATTTCCCGGTTCCGAGGAAAACCTATTTCATTTGCTTGAAAATTATATATATGTTGCCCTTCTTTTTCCAAATAAATGGCTTTCAGTGAAAGATTGAAGTCCTGTCTACCTTCTGCTATGATCTGTCCCCTTAAAAATGTCTACTTAACATTTTATTACAATTCTAGTACAGTAATGTTAGTGGATCCCCAAGTTAATAATTTTGTATACAAGCGTATACAAAATAGTTATTGTTCTTACGTAAGATTTTCCACTTCGCTGAGCCTATATCATGTATATAGATTGCCTCTATTGTGTGTGCTACTTGACCAGTGAATTCATGCTAGGTTGAATAGAAGTGAATACAATGCCATGCTCAGCCAGATATCGATCGGTTCTTTTGTGCGCGCCCAATATGGTAACTTGAGTGGTCTATAAAATAATCTTGTATATAGCCATTAAAGCAATCTATTCAATGGCGAAGTAAACGGGTTAACAGTTGGATAATGGCTGCAATCATTTCATTTTTTTTTTTTAAATCAGGAATTCTGGATTAATCTGGAAAATGTACATCCCTGGCAGAAAATTAAGTGATGCATTTCCATCCATCCAAACAAAAAAAGAAAACATTTTACTCACCACAATCCAAAGAGGTGAACGGATGTTGCATCCTGGGGATTTAGTAAGATGGCTTGCTGAAAAATGGAAAGATAATAAATGAATCAATCAACTTCCTATGAGTTGCCTATCATGCATAATTTAAACAAAACATGCAGACTTCAATGTGCATGTAAACAAATTTACTACTAAACAATATCATCTATTTTCCCCACTTGGACTTATTCCAGCATTTAGTGACAGTTTTGTTCCTGTAAAACCTGATTAAGATATACATTATCGTGAGAAAATATTTTAACTATACAGGATTATGTCAATAAAATGCAAAAATAATAAACAGCAGTTAATTTCTCAAGGTTCTCTTTATGAATCACAAATACCTCTTGAATGTTCTTAATTTAATGCTCTTTTTCTAATGAAGGTACCAAATTTGGGCGAGCAATTGTATGTATTCAATACAACTTGATAAACAAATTTAAAATAAACTACTTTCTCACCTGGAAATGTTCCTTGATGGTGTAGGCATTTGAGATCTTCTGCTTTGTTCCCTCGTAGTCACCCACCTCACTCAAGCATATCGCATACCACTAAGAAAAAAATATATGAATATATGCAATTCCAGCGTCACGGACATCACAAATTTGAGAATTTTCTTGACTTTCCAATACCACTACTAAAAGACCAACTTGTCTATTATTGTCTACTATCACTAACCAATGGCCCAGGTAAAAGTACACTGCAAGTTTCCGACCATAGGTCTCGTTCATGGTTCTGTTATTACACAAAAATGTGCGTCGTCATGGATATTACATTTCTTGGCAAAAAAAACCCCACAAGAATTTGTTATGTTTTCTATATTTGGGGCCACCAGAATGCCCATTCAGGCCAGTGTAATTTAGGGTCAATGAACTTTGGTGGTGCTGGGCAGGTGTACCTACATGCTAATGTTGAGCACTGCATTCAGTGACACTCTTTGTAATCAAACAGTCCTGAATGTAACTGCAATGGCTAGGTAAAAAAAAGGTCATAAGAATCCCAATATTTTGTAGTTAAAACATTAAATGATTTCTTCCCTCATTGAATACAAATACAGTCAAAAGAGACCACCTCTCTGTAGCAGCAAACCTGCCTATAGTGGCCACTGAAACAGAACCCATGGGCTACAGAGAAAAATCAATGTTATGGAACCTGTATAGGGGTCACCTTTCTACACCTTTCTTTTTTTCCCTTGGGTGGTCCCTTGGGTGGACTGTACAACAGCATAGTTCTTAAGGATCGCTTACTGAGCCCATCGAGCAAACTCCAGCACCTCATAGGTGAGCTGTTTGCAATCCTCTAGGCTGAGATAAAACAATGTATTTCACCCCATCTTTCGATTAAAGATACAACATGATAAAATCTGAAGCCCTACCTTGTGAGAAGCAAAGTTCTTGGGGTTCGCCTCCAGGGCCCGCTGCGCAAACTCCAGCGCCTCGTACGTGAGCTGCTTGCGGACCTCTGGCTTGGTTGCAGAGAGTTGCGCCACACTACGGGACGCCCTCGCTAACCTCCACAGCAGACTGTCATCGTCTGTGTCCTTGAACTTGATGAGGTAATCGTAGAGCGAGGTCACGCTGTTGGCATCGTACAGGCGGTCGGCCTCCTCGGCGGCCACGACTTCGGTAGAAGCCTCTGCAGGCTCTGGCTCAGCATCTTCAAAAACCAAAAAAAATATATAAGTTAACATAGAAAGAGAAAACGAAAAGTAATGAACTTAAGATAAATCATCTAGTATTCCTACTGTGAACTTGATAGGTTTTCTGAGAACTCTGATAGACTTATAACATGTATATTCCCATTTTCTCAGAAAGACGCTCTGCAACAAGTGTAAATACCCCACCAAGAAAGCTGAGACAGTCTGACAAAATTCGCAGAAACTCCACAAATGTAGCAGACGATAGCCTTACAAAAGGTAATTTTCAGCACCTCTAATAAGAAGACTTATTTATTGTCTAAAAATTAATATTCAAAGTTTATCTTGTTAGACTTGCATTTTGTAAAGAACAAAGGCGGGGGTACTCGTGTAAAATTGCAATACGGTATGTGCCGCTTCAATGACCCCCTTTTTCAAAGATGATCGGGCCGCTCCTAAGGATCCCATTTTCATTTTTTAAAAGGACGGGGGTCAACCCATTTCAAATTCATAAATCTTCACCCAATTTTTCATCCGCCTAACATGTATGGTTTTGCTAAAATTTGCACCGAAAGTTCTCCCAAGTGTCTGACAGAAAATTATGATTTTTTTCCCCCCCAAGGTCACATGGTTGCTAATATACTGATATCCCTCTTAAAACTATTTTGTCATATTGTTTTTTTTAAATATTTGTATTTATAGATTTGCTGTAGCCAAAGTTGCTAAATGGTGACAGGTTACCATTCTTGGAAAAAAACCTAAATACTAGAGCACTATATATGCCCCCAAAGTAGGCCTGAGTCATGTCGGAATTTTTTTGTTCCGGAATCCGCCGGTGTTGTGCCGGTCGGAATCCGGTGTTCCGATAAAAAAAATCTGCCAATGAATGATACGGAACGAACACGCACTAGAAGGTCTGCCATGGTTTCGGCAGCGCAGGCATGCAGGCCCCGCGCTGCGAGACAGGCCAACTCAACTGCCTTGACTTTGCAAGCAAGTTGCACTCTTAAAAAGTGCCGAAAAGGAACGAAAATGTCTCTTATTTTACTTACATGTTTGTATGGCTTTTAAAATAAATACGAGAACAATTCCCTGCAAAAACAGCAACAACAAAAATGCGCTGATTATATCTCGAACATTTTCTAACTCGCTCGAAACTGCATGAACTGAAGCTAATACAACGACACGAATAAGTCAATACTAACTTATACTTTGCGTGCAGGCTATAGGGTCTATTTTCCTACGCGAGATCCATCCGCTGGGGATTTCCCCCAATTCCCGGCGGATCGATCTCGCGCAATAAAAATAGACCCATAACCTACACACAAAGTATACCAGTGATATGGCGGGCTGTGTCGGAGCATTATTAGTACCGATATCGATAGAGGGCGGACTGGATATGGATATGGTATAGTACGGCGCAGCTAGCTAGCTAGCTCTGACTGATATGATAGCGCTAGCAGCTGCATGACTGGTGCAGGTGCGGGGCGCGCCGGGGTAGCTAGCCTAGTCGATCGTTATATCGGCTTTCTTGTCGTTGTAAGTTGCATTCGACATCGTCTTTCTTGTACTTTTTTGTCATTTGTTTTCTTCTGTTAGTTTTCTACTACAAAATATGAATTTTTGAGGAAAAAGAGGTTTTCCGTGATTTTCATCGGAATACCGGAATGGAGAAAACATTACCGGAACACGCACACACCGGACGGATTCCGGTATTCCGTCCGTTCCGACCCAGGCTTACCCCAAAGCCCCACATTCAACCCTCCCACAATAATTACTTGACACATTAAACAAATAAACAATGCTAGAAATTAACCTTCTTCCTTGCGGCCCAGTTGGGCATGTAATCCTCTTTTCCCCCTTCAAATTCTAGTGGCTCAAAATTTAGTAGCACCTGGGTCAGCTGGCCTGTGCTTATTCCGAACATTGCATTAAATAATTTAAGGGGATGCACCTTTTTTGGGTTTGCTTGACCACAAGCTGAACCCTCGTGAAGCTCCGAGGGTCGTTGTCAGAAATGTTCCCAGCCGAACTCTGGCAGACTGATTCGCGCACAGCTGCCATAGCCTCGAAACCTGTCAGAGATAAATAATTAAATGAAAAAGAAAACAAAATATTAAATAGTAAAAATTAATGGTTATACATGGAATTGACCAAAAGCTGAAAACTTTGTGAAGCCCGAAGGCCACCGGGCACATCTACTAAAGTAAATGGTCCAGTCAGCTGGACCATTTACACGATATTTTAACGTTAATATGGTGTAGGATGTAGCTGTAGCATTTGCACAGTTTACTAAATTGCTCAATATCCAATTCCCATTCAACACTTTACCGTTGGTTAAAGGAAGCCTCGCTACTGAAACCGGACTGGAAATAATCATTTTTTTCTTCTACATTTTGCAGTCTTCAAAACAATAGAGTTAGTAAGTATTATCAAATTGTATGACTTTTTGATCACATTAGCAAAAGTTTTTTTGCATTTGCTGGTAAATGGAGGGAGGAATCGGCCAGCAAAAATATAACAGTCGTATTATAAGTGCTGGATAAGTGCAGCAAGTTTGAGAGGTTTTGCTCCGCACAATACTATAGTTATGTACCTATGTGTGCAGGGGGAGGGGGGGGGGGCAGTGGAGCACACATTATGTCTTAGACCGGCTTAGGCGTAATACGTGCATAATTTTATTTTATTTTTTAAAATTTTATTTTATTTTATTGTCCGAATTCAAAGTTTAAAATACAAACAAAGCATACAACTAATACTGCAAATATACATCTACCAAACAAGTCAACAGATTGAGAAAACAGAAGTAAGGGGAAAAATTATAGACCATATTTGAATGTGGGAGGATCACCAAAAGCCAAAATAAAGGCTTATCTAGGGCAGTCCCCGAGAAACAAAAGACCAGATAGTGGATACATGTATAGGGATTAAAGAGAAAGAGAGGGAGGGGGAGAGAGAAAGTGAACAGAGAGAGGGAAGATAGAAAGAGTTTGTTTACATGCATGAACCGTTCTAAGAGTGATTGCACAGCATAATATACAATTTAAATTTCTTTTAATAATTTGATAATGTTGGACACGATTTCAATTCATTTGGTACCATATTCCAGCTTTTTGATCCTATAAAGGTAATGGTAGTTCTTGAGAAAAAATACAACTAATTGAATATATATCGATTGTGTCAATTTCATTATCTTGTAATAGTAGTACCGTAGTGGCTAGAGAACCTGGCCAGTCACACACAGCACAGTGCGCCATTGACATTGTACACGCGCCGTGGCCGAGTTCACCTGCACCGCGATAAATTGAACCTTCATACATAAAATTGCGCCGTGCCGAAACCCGCTTTGCCGTTGAGCGAAAATTTTCGGTCAACATTGCGGACCGATTGATGTTAGTTTTTATCGGAATGAACTACTGAGTGTAGATCTACAAAAGTGAGAATCAAGGTCCTAAAAATTTAAATCTAAAAAAAAAATCGTGAAAAAAATAACAAATAAACAATTTCGGATTGTAAAGACTGACTTTCAAGCAGTTTTCTGGATAACCAGGATGAATACAGAACGGCAAGAAGCATGTATTTTATGAGCAATAAGCAGATAAATCTAATTTCAAAGTCATCCCTGTCCTTTTGCTGGCCAGGTTCTCCCCCCGGCCAGGTACTCTGGCCTCTACGGTATTTTTTCTATAGAGATCTCACAATTCTTATCTTATGACTTATGACTATGAGTTATGGTTGTGACTTATGTAGTTGATCATCAACACGATCCAGAAAAGCCTCGTCTTCTTCGTCTTCCAATTTGAGTACAGACCGCCGTTGGCGTATTATCGTACTATCGCGTTTGGCTCAGCGGAGCCTTATTTGCGCCACCTCCTGCTTGAATGTATCCAAGGAGGTGCTTCCAACAAGATTTGATGGTCTTGTTGCATCTGGGAAAAATGTCTTTTGGTAGACTTGGGTTCTTGCACAGTCTAACACCTATGTCGTATGCAGGCTGCAGTAAATAAGTTTGAGAGACTGGCCAAAATCATAAAAAACATTTCTAGCTAAAATCTCACCAATTAATCAAACTTAAAGGACAATGAAATCCAGACAAATTGTTGTATGCACTATAAGACACTGAATATAATGAATAGTCTCTGAAAATTTGAGCACAATCGGTCAAGAAATAAGAAAACTATGGCTCTTTGAAAAGAGCCATGTATTTCTTCGAGCGACTCAAATTGGCAACGCACTCTGGCAAAGTTGTGGACAACTCCCCATACATTTTGTACACAACATTTCAGTTTTGTTCAATTTTCTCAAAATTTATGTTTACCCTTCGTTCGAGTTCAACAAATATGTTTTGTAGAATGCTTTTATACATTATTAACATATCATGAGTTGGGGGAATGGAAAAATGTGACTATAAAGAAAACTGTAAAAATGGGAACATTTGTGTACAAAACATATGGGGAGTTGTCCACAGTCCACACACTTATCAGAGTGCGTTGCCAATTTGAGTTCCCCATAGGAATAAATGGACATCTTCAAAGAGCTGTAGTTTTCTTGTTTCTTACCCGATTATGCTCTAACTTTCAGAGATTATTCTTCTTAATCTCTTCAAGGACTTCAAGACTATGAAAGCAACATTTTGCTTGGGTTTCATTGCCCTTTAACATGATGGGAGGTTAGAATTTAATATAATGTCAAACTTACATGAGCCTTCCAATGTAAAAAAACACTTAAAATTCCAGTTTTGAAATATCTGATCTAAGACTTGAAACTCCAATCAGCTTTCTGGCTGTGCTGCACTCTATCCACAAGTATAGAACAGTTGTTTACATGTTTACTAGTTTAGGCTTGTCTGCCAGCCATTATTATCAAAAGGCTGAAAGGATTTGTGTCTGAATGACCTAACTGACAATGGCAGCCAATGGCCATGTGGTTTGCAACTGAATCACTTTCCTAGTCAATAGCTTTTGTGTTACATTCCAGTCACAAAGGGTCAAAGCAAAGAATGCACCTGCAGGGCAATGTGACTTCTCTCTCTGAAAACAGCATTGTCTGAACTAAATAAATAGAACATTAAAAGACACAATGTCAAAGGCATGCTGTCTTGGGCAGCCATATCAATAGTTAAAGTGGACTTCCACACGATTTCGAGCTTCTAATGATTGAAAGACAGATATTCTAGGTCAACAAACACAATTTTGTGTAAATAAAGTATGATTGTGGGTTCTTATAATTGGCTTTGAAATTCTAATGACACAAATTCGCGAGCGAGCTTGTTCTATCCCACAATGCACCAATATGTGACGTACGACCCTCACTATGCGCCTATGTTTTTACACTGCAGCGAATGTGTTCTTTTGATCGGACCAACAATGCTCGATCATGAATAGTTTAGTCCACGATGCGCCACTCAACCGTGCCTTTGAGCATTACTGCATTGTTTTGAACCGTTTGAAAATACTTGCCTGCCCGAAATTGTAACACGCTTGGCTTTCATTGGAATTTGAATAGGCACAAAGTCCTGTAAACATGGTTATTGAATTTGCTGGCTCTGCATGACCGGCTATTATGAATGACACATGCAGTGATCACAATGCAGTGGCACCGGATTTAAGCCTACTCAAGAAATTGAGCAAAGTGAGGGTGCTACGTAAGGGTCTCATGATTGTGTGCAGTAAATTTAATTATTTCCTCAGAGTTAATGACATTACTCATTAGAAAAAATCTCTTATAAATCAACCAAAGAGAGTCAAATCCTGAAAATATTCAAGCAAATCCCTAAATTTATTTCCAATATACTGTATTTTGTTTTAACTTGTCCTGAATTCTCCTTTAAGAAGCTCATTAATTTTAATTTGTGTGAAAAGACTAGTTTGACTTAGAGGCTGGGAAGAAAGGGAATTCCCCTAGTTAAACTTGGACAATGAGGGCAGCTTTGAATTTGGTCTCTTTGCATGGTAAAGGAGCAAGCCAAGGGGTTAATGCATGTTGCAGCATATATGCAATTAACCTCTCGACTTGAAGGGGTGGTTCTTGCATAGGGGATTTGGAACTTGTCAGGATTCCCACGGGTAGAAGGACCAGTCTGCCAGTGGTTAGTGTAAAGTAGCTGTTTGGCAGAATATCTATCAGGTTGTGCCTTGTGGACTATGCTGTAGACCATACAGTTTTTTGTTGAGCTCTTATCTCCTCTATACACCGTGTCTCAGATAAAACGAAACCGGGTTTCATGGCAGAAATTTTCTGTCATAATGAATAATTTCCTTGATGATATATATATGTCTGAAAAGCTCTCTGTCTCTTCTTTCATTTGATGTACAACTTATGGCACATAATTCAAGCATGACTGAATTAGAACAATGTAAAGTGGTGTTACCAATATTCCATTTGCACGCATAAATTTTAAGTTTGGGTGAGTTTTAAGGGTTGTAAACGTACTTATTTTTAAAAAGGACAAACACCACATGAAAGTTCATATTTGTATCTTTTACATGACACCTCATGCTTAAAAATTTAATGATTTATGCCAGAGAACGAGTACAATGAAACCATGCCTGATTTCTGCCCAAATGAGTGAAAGTTGAGTAAGAAGTCGCTCACCTTTCCTGACAATGGACTTTGATGCATGAGTGAATTTACACAAACATGGGGATCAGGGAAACCATGGGAAACAGGCTAGATCAGGAAAATTACCCATTTGGGCTGGAATCAAGCATGATTTCATTGTACTCGTTCTCTGGCATAAATCATTTATTTTTTAATCATGAGGTGTCATATAAAAGATAAAATTATGTATTTTTATGAGGTGTTTGTCTTTTCTCAAAATAAGTACGTTTACTACCGTTAAAACTCACCCCAAAACCTCATCCAAACTTGCAATTTCTGCGCGCAAATCGAATTTTGGTAACACCTCTTTCCATTGTTCTAATTCAGTCTTGCGTGAATTATGTGCCATAAGTTGTACATCAAATGAAAGAAGAGACACAGAGCTTTTCAGACATATATATATCATCAAAGAAATTATTCATTATGACAGAAAATTTCTGCCATGAAACCCGGTTTCGTTTTTTCTGGGACAGTCTGTATAGTGAGGTCCACTGCACTGCAGCGCAACTGGCATGACTGGAGTCGTCAACAGACAGTTTCAAATTAAATCTTAAATATCTCCATGATAAGGGAGAAATTTGAAAAATAAAAAAAACATTTCATTTATGTTACCATAAGCCAAACAACAAGGAACAAGAGAAGTGTGAAAGCTCCAAGTGATTTTGGTTGAATTTTACCGTCTACCGAAGCTGTCTGTGTGAACAACGAGAGGCCCTTGCGCTCCCCAATTGATTCGGCTATTCATGCATGCTACACGTAAATGTATAAAATACCGCTTACATGCCCACTTATACACACATTTGGTTAAACAAGATAAATTGACGAAAAACACTTTACAAAAGACACAATTGGTTACCTTCACTCTCTGGACAGTTTGACTGATATTCAACTGATTGGCAGAGATTCGTACTTGTCGAAATAGGGGAAAATATCGTTGCAGCACCATTCGATTCGCCATTTTTGTAACAATTAATCGACGCAATCCGAAGTATTTACAACACTCGATACGTGTACGTACGGCCGGCCTCGTCCGGTACACGATATCTATATGGATATCGGATAATCGGACGGTACTCCTAAGCGGTGGCGCCGCGCGCCTGACCCGCCGGGCCGCGGCGCCAGGTCTGTCACGTCATTAGCTGATAGGATGCGATTACCAAAGGGTTAAGAAAGCATAATTGAGAGGGATTGGAGTTGGACACAATTTATGATCGACATTATTTTACTAATCTATTTTTTGTTTATATTCGCGCCTGTTGACGTTTCCATATATCTTCTTTTTTTTATTACCATCCATCTCATTATTTTTAAAAAGAAAATTGGAGATAAGACTAAAGAAAAAATTACATTCCTGTTTATATGGTTCAGGGGAGTTGGGTTTTGAATGTTTGAATTTTTGATTAATTTTAGTGTAAACAAATTCTCTCTATATACTATAAGATGATTAGATTAATTAACCGTTATTCTTATTGATGTACGCATTGTATTGTTGCCTAGTTGTCATTTTCTTGTGTGTTTCTTTTGTCTTGTGCCTGTCTTTCTTTCCTCCTGTTTCCTTCTGGCTGCTTAGCCTTTGTTCTCTTGTTTATACGTCTAGTCATTTCGTGCTGTCTTGTCTGTTACCCAGTTTTTACCTATAAGGTTTTTGATAATGTTTTTTAAATAGGTGCTCCACGGTTTCAAGCTGTGCTTTCAGAGATGTTCACCTCCAATTATATTGTTGCAATTTGTGTCAAGGTATGTTATTGAAAAGATTTGGAAATAAATGATATATTGAAATGAAATGAAATGAAATGAAATGAACTAGAATATAAAGAAAAGTAAGAGAGTGAGAATGTATATTAAAGTCAAGATTGTGCGCCCCATGCAGGCATGCCCCCGCCCTCCCAGCCCGACGCTTTTATAATCCAACTGAACAGGAACTTAAAACTAATTAAAAAAACTAACAAAAACCCGCATCATTCCTCAAATTCTATTGTCTGTTTGCGAAAGCAAGTATGGCTTGCACACATTTGAAAACTAATTTAGATCGAAAGCAGACTTGATGGGAAAAGACCGAGAGGAAAGAAGCCGATAATACTCATTAACTCAGGGACACAAGGACCATAGGCCTACTAAAAAAAAGAGATGACAGATTAACACAAAAAAAGAGATCACCTTACACCATAGAGCTGTACCGAAGGAACTCTATATGCCTTACACCTAGAAGATGACTTTAATTTTGATGAGTTTTAAGTCCTGCTTGTGGGCAGACTAAAGCCATTACAAATTTGCAATCCGTGAACACAAATATCAAGTTCATTTTTATTTCAATTACACAAAAAAATTACACAAAAAACAACAATTGATACGGCATGTATGTGAATGAAGTCGGAACAGTAATAGAACACCGGAGCAAACAATAATTGCAATTTACAAACAAAGGAGTTTATGGTAATGAGACGACCTTTAGAAGGCAAGGTCACCGTTGACAAAAGTTTAGTCTGTGTCTATATACAGTTAATAATACTAACTTGTAGCATATAAAAACATTAGTGATAATGATAAGAAATAATGATGTGCAAAGGCACAACATATTATTTACATGAATGAATGAAGGCGGAGGGAGAGAGAGAGAGAGAGTTAATAACGCCACACGCTTTTGCTTATAAATCTTCCAACGTACATCTGTATCAGAATGACCCACAGACTGCATTCCTTTGACATTGAAGTAGTCATCATAATCATAAAAACCTTTAAATTGTGTATAACTTAATTAAAGGTGTCAGATATTGCCCAAAATGACATTTGAGACTTCAATCCTGTACCAAAATCATTGTAAGATATGTCCGAATGATGTGTGAAAGTTTCATTGAAAAAGAACACTGTTTTCCTGGTTAAAAAAAGCGAAAACATGCGTCAGCTTTTACAACGAATTACTGTATGACGTTTATGATTATGAGGTTTATGACCGTTCATTAACGCTCTTGAGCTGAATGATAGATATCGTCATATACTAAAGGGCCATTTGAAAAGATCTAACCCTATTTTATTCTTCTTTTTTTAATACCATAAGCTATTAAACAACACGGTAGAAGAGAAACGAGGAAGCTCCAAGTGGTTTTCGTGGCGTTAAACACTTTACAGGCATCCCTTTACTTTGTTGACATGTGCAAAAAGCGATGAGTGGTTGATACAATGTATATTTTTGTTATCTGATATGTCCACTGGGTGTTTTATGCAAATTTCAAGTTAAATGGACTTTAAATGGCCGAGTAATGAGCAAAAATGCAAAGTGACATTCACTAACTCATTGCACTCACTTTGTACACGGTTCTGACGAATTTGACATCAGAACACTTCAATCGTAAATATTGATAGTTGAGTCGTATAGATGGCCTAATTTTCACAATTCGGCTCTCTATATGTAATTTTCCCGAAGAAAACGAATTTGGCAGTCATTTCTAATGAAATCAATCAATTTTGGGGTAATTAGTAAATATCTAATTGTCCTGGGAACGCCCCTTTTAAATCGCCAAAATGTGACGTCATCTAAAGAACGGACTAATGAACTGAATTCTGTAGATGACGCGTCATGACGTAAGCCAATGAATTGTCAATCACATGTCGATCACGCTGCCGATTCCGGACCCTAAATATGGGTGGGGCGTAAACTGGCTGCTAAGTGAGATTTGGCATCAGAAAACTAGTCTTAATAAATCACTACTGTGTTTATTTTCATGGATTTTTTTTCGGCAGACCTATGTTTCAAGTCATCAACTATGGAATAAGTGTCAAAGTACGTTGTATTCTTTAGGTCCGTTAACTTGAGTAACAAAACCTGCACCATTACGATACGGTTGTGGGCATGTATCGCCCCACATTTGAAAGTGGATGATTATAGTGCCGTTTGTCACCCCCCCCCCCCCCCCACACACACACACACTTTTAATCTGATATATGCATATTTATTTGACATATAAAATGTACGTTTGTTGATTTCATTATAGCTTGCTTCGGTTCATGACAGCATGCTTATATCAGGAAAGTAGACTTCCACTTCCCTGCGTTATGCAGACACAAGTACGTTAACATTATCAGGTACGTACTGATATACAAATTATTTTCTTATAATATATAGGTATATATGCACCAGATTCAGCGGGGCAGCGCCGGGGGCATATGCAGGGGGAGCATGCGGGCCCCCAATAATGGAATTAAAACAATATACAAACATAAGGATAAATCCTTTATAACATTAAATAAAACATAGTACGTAGAGTGTGCACCCAAATAATTCACGTCCTCCCCAATCAGTTCGCCCACTATACACGCCACAGAACAAATTGCATTTTTTAATGCAACCTGCAGAAGCTCCCTACCCTGACATGGGAAGGGGGCGCCCCTGGGAAGGGGGCGCCCCTGTCCCACAACATCACCGGGAACAAAATGGGGCACAAACACGAAATCTCTTTTGATAATATATCGAGCTCTCATATAAGATCTTTGATTGATAATGGCTGCCAAGCTTACGATTCGGCATCTCAAAGTTTTAAAAATGCTTTGAACTCGATACAATATCAATGTCTTAAGATTTGTACAGGTGCCCTTTCAGGCACTTCGGTACAGACATTGCAAGCAGAGACATGTGAAATGCCTCTGGATTTACGGAGAAAATTATTTTGTTCTCGTTATAAAGTAAAGATAGGACAAACTATAGACCATCCTTTGAATGAGGTTATACAGAATTGTCATAATGGCTATTTTGAAAATAAATTACGCAAACCTTTTTGTTATCGATTATTGGATTTGGTTACAGTATAGATAAAGATGTTATACAAAAACGTGCATCTCTGCCAAATCCTCCTTGGCACATAATGATACCAAATGTTTGTATGGATTTAAAAGAAAGTGTTGATAAAAAAGATAATATTCATAGTATAAAATTTGAAACATTAGAATATATTAATATGAAATGGTCTAGAGAGTTGCATATATTTACGGATGGTTCGAAAAATCCCCTTAATGGAAATGCATCTGCAAGTTTTTATGTTCCGAGTATGGATATTATTGAAAAAAAGAGGCTACACAATTTTAGTTCATCATATAAAGCTGAATTAATTGCTATAATTCTTGCATTGAATTGGCTAGAACAATTTGATAATTTATATGTTGGAACTGTTATATTTATTGATTGTTTGAGTGCCCTAATGGCGATACAAAATTGGAAAGAAGATGTATGCGTCAGTGAAATATTAATGAAATTAATGATTATTAAACAGCAAGGAATCCACGTATTCCTTGAGTGGATTCCCGGACATTGTGGTGTTGTAGGTAATGAGATTGCAGCATTGCAGACCTCTCAGCGAAACAAGCCCTTGGGCATACTTTTGTTGAAATTGAATAATAAAATTGAATAAATTGAATGAATCAGAAGTAAATGCAATGTTGTTATTATATGTTGTAAATATGTGGCAGGAAAGTTGGAATGCCTCGAACAGTGTCTTAAAGAAAGTGAAAAGGAATATAAATATAAAATACATTGATACATGGTGCTCTAAAAATAGAAAAAATGAAGTATTGTTACACAGGATTTGAATGGGGTGTCTTGGACTCAATGCACATTTATATAAAATTGGTCTTAAATTATCTGGCGATTGTCAGTTTTGTAATGAAATTGAAACTTTTGAACACTTTCTTGTTGATTGTACGAAATATATCATTGAAAGGACAATGTTATTTGTAGAATTAGGAATTAATGAAAAACAAGATATATATAAAATGTTGGAAATATTCGATACAAAATTGCAAGTGGCATTGATTAATTTCATTGATAGAACTAGGAGGTTCGATGAATAGCAAAAAAGGATTTGTATTCAGATTATTATAAATATTTGCTTAGCATCTCTATTATATTGTTTTAGTGTAAGTTTATTTTGTATACAATGTACTATTACTAACAAATTGATGTAGCCTATTCTATGTAAAAGAGCCCACTGAATGAGTGCTTTATTTGATTTGTGTTGAATGTTTGAAATTGATGAATATATATATTCATCGAATATATATATACATCGCTGACGAAGGCTGTAGATGACAGCCGAAAATTTCGGAGGTAAATATTTGTATTGTGATCAAAAGTTTAAAATAGATTTCATATTAACTACCAATACAGATGAACTTTCACAGTAAGAATATATATATTGTTTTGAATTTGGCATGCATTATTGCATTATTTGGAGCCCAATAGATTGCACCTGACACCTCATTTTCGAGCATCTGAGGGGTCTAGGCTCGGCTTGCACACATACCCTGGTATGTCACCGAGTAGACTAGATTAGACTTTCGAGAGCTGATCTCCGCCACCCCGAACCCGCCAATGAGAGAGCTCTGTATACAGCATTGATCTGTACTCACTCGAGTGATCTGTACACCGACAGATCCAACGGGCATACTGTTCACAGCGTAACGCGATGTATGGGGGAAAGGTGTATGCACCGGGCGCGCGTACAGTTCACAGAGTATAGAACCTAGACTAGTCACCGAGCTGAGAAGTCAGCACGATGTAGGACTGTGCCGGACTGACCAGATGATGCACGGTTAGGTCGGATTTGAGCGATGGACAGGCAGCATGAAGTAGGAACTCCATAAAAATGATTGAAACAAAAAATAATTAAGTATTATGGCGTAAATATTAATTTTGAATGAACGCCAAAATAATAAAATAACAACAACAACAACAACCGGCCCCACGCTCAGGCTACACTACCTCGCAATACCCCCCCCCCCCCCACCCCACACTTATATTTGAGAAGCAATCGACGCCTTCTGCGTCGAGTTACGATATAAATTAATGTTTATTTTTGCCAGACGCTACATGAGAGAATCGTGAACTACGGCGGGCCCGCGGGGAAATGCCGTGTCTTTGTTGTTGTTTTTTTGTTAATCATGGAAGTGGAACGCATTGCACTGTTTCAGGTGGGTGATGTTTGCACAATCGTTCCAGTCGAACCGTGAACTTGAGTAGGATATTTTTACTCTCTTGGAACAACAACAAGGACTGCTTTTGTATACAAGGATTCTCCTGAGCTGCACTCTGTGCAGGCCTGGAAACCTTTTCGGCAAAAGGGAACAACGGACCTATATCAATTATAGTTACGTTCAGCAAGGGAGTGCAGTAGTGTTTCCCCATTGGAGGGTGGGGTCATTTTCTCCAAAATGTGCAACTTAAAGAATTTCTGAACTTTAAATTCTACGATGTTCACCCCCCCCCCCCCCCCCCTCCAACAAAAAATGTGATGGTTTTGCCCGAAAATGAGACGACTTGTGGCCCCGAATTCAACGATATTGATTTTGGCCGAATATTTTGTCATTATCAAAAACTCTCGAGTAGGAGATGAAGAGAAAGGGGTGTAGATCCCCTTGCCCCCCCCCCCCCCCCCCCACACTGGGCGTCTACAACATTTTAATTCTATACATTTTCTTTTCTACCATGTCTACTTCGATCTGTTATTTTTTGTCAGAATGCGAGTGAGTATACGTGAACCCCCTCTCCCCTTGCCACTGTAAAGTGGGGTGAAAAAAAGAAAAAATACTGCACTAATCGGTTGTCTTGCTAATGGGAAAATGGGAAATAAGCAGCGGCGTAGCTAAGGGAACATGGATGGGAGGGGAGAGGGGGGGGGCGGGGGGGGGTGGAGGAAGAGCTCGCGCTGCCACCTTGTGGGAAATATTCCCCCTCTTTTTCTTACCCCATCTCCTCCCCGTCCCCCCCCCCCCCCCCTCCTCCATCAACCCCCCGTGTCTGGTTTGAACAAATTACGCGACTGGCTGTATCTAAGACATCGACATGATTGTCAGCATGGGCGTAGGGGAACATTTTTCTCAAGGGGGGGGGGCTGAGGTATTTTCCCCGAATAATTTTCTTTCCTGACTTTTCACCTGACAAGCAAAAAAGAAAAAGAAAAAAAAAGATCCTCGCCTTTATGATGCCCGAAAATTCTGATGGCTTAGTCAGAAAATAACTCGATTTTACCCGATTATGAGACAGGTTTGCCAGAAAAGAAGACGATTTTGCCCGAATATGACATGAATGGTTTGCCCGAATATGGCATGGTTTTCAAAACTCCAAGGGGGGGCTGCAGCCCCCAGCCCCCCCCCCCCCCGCCTCCGACGCCTATGATTGTCAGCCAGTTAGTTTGCAGAGTAGCCGTGCACTGTTAAAACGCTGTGTGAACAAATTCAACAACTTGTTGAACATTTTTAACAACCGCTGTTTAACATATGAACCATCCAACAGTTGTTTAAAGTTTACACAACTGTTGGTTTAATTTTTTAAACAACTGTTGTTTAGAATAAATTTCACCAACCCTGTTGTTGAAATAGCAAATACAAAAAGGATTGTACTAAAAAGCGGCAAGGTCGGAATCGAACCGGGGGTCTTTGGGTTATAATTCTAACACGCTACTGACTGTACTAACTCGGTTCGCTTGGTTTGTTGGGGGACAAAAGGGGTTTTGTCGCGGTGATTTCGCGGTCGAAACTATCACGTGATTTAACACTTGTCAACAACGCTTGAACAATGGCCGCTTTACACAACCCTTCTTTCTACAACTATTCATGCTACACCTAAAGTTGTATAAAAAGATTTAACACCCATTTTTACACAGCGTTTTTTTACACAGCGTTTTAAAGGGACAGTTCCTCTTTTGCAAGCCAAATTTCAAAAGTTGCGAGGTTATTGTCTGATATGAAAGAAAATGTCATTTAACAGCATGCCTGAAAAAATAGGGCTTGAAATCTAGACCTAAAACTAATAAACCGTCGTCCAACGTTTAATTGTGCATTATACGTGTATTCACCCCTTGAGAAAGTTCGCGCACGGATTCCACGGAGTACCGCATTGTTTTGCGTGACCCCTACGTGACCCGCGCTAGCTACGTGATCCGCGCACAAATAACAACGGCATAAGCGAATACTAAACAAAATTACCAAACCTCGCTTAAACTGACTACATGTAATTATATATTCTTCATTTTTTAGATCTTTTTCCATGACATACCTTTACAAATGTCGGCTTCACAATACCTTTACAAGCATAAGTACAATATTGTTGTAATATTATGCTAAATCAGTTAAACTCCTTTATTGACCGATATATAGTTTGGGGTAGTAGGGTCCATGGTTTGATGAAGGGACGCATTCGTTTTTCATTCGTAGAATCCAAATTACAGGGCTGTTCGATCTGATTTTGTGTGTGTGTGTGTGTGTTACATTCATCCCCATCCGTCAACTGGAAACTGTTCAGGCGTTTTATAAAAGAGGGACTGTCCCTTTAACAGTGTGGCTGTGGCAAACGCAGATTGATCAAAGAACCAGCCGCCGGGAGTGCTGCGGACCCTCGACAATGATTATTTCGCCATGTTTGCTGCGATATCGTGTGATTTGCCTATAAAGCGGAGTCCGTTCTGTAGATTTTCAGTTTTTATACCGCTTTTTCAACTGGATACTATTAGTATTACAAACACGTCGTATACGTACACCACAAATCGCGTATCGGTATACATAATGATATGATAATAATAAATGCAGTTGAACTATATTATGATAATTGTGTAAACAGCTCGATGCGGGTACTCGCAAAGATTGGTACAGCTAATAATTATATAGTCGGTATACATAATGCTATGATAATAATAAATGCAGTTGAACTATATTATGATAATTGTGTAAACAGCTCGATGCGGGTATACTCGCAAATAAATGTCGCACGTTGCACGTCAACCATGTCAACAACTATTCAAAGTATTCATGAATAATCCATTGTGACGGGTCATCGGTTAAAATAAACATATATATGTGAGCCCATATACAAGAACACAATACGCACAATATTACTACGTTTTCGTTGTGTGTGTGTTTGGCCTTTTATCTGTTCAGAATAGCGGGAACAAAACGAGAATTCGTTTAAACGATCGTGTCAGGGTCATAATCTATCATTATATAGCACAATGAAGTTTTCCTCTGTGTGGTAAACAGCCAAGTGCATAATTTATGTTGCCGAGATAATGAATATATTTCATTTAGCGAGCGTGTTGTCGGTGCATTGATAAGTCAGAAATGTATGGTGGTACTACGATGTGCAGCAGCTGCTCTTTTCGCTCGCGAGCAGCGATTTAATTTCTCGGCGTTATAGTTATTCCGAGGTTAACCTACTTTCTGCACGAACCGCTCGCTCTCCAACCGTTGATGTGGTTTTAATTCCTCCGGACCTTTGTCAAACGTACGTTTACATAAATATATATACGTGATACCATATACGTGTGCGATCAACCTTTCGGTATAGGCAACGCCGATCGTCAATCCGAGCTCAGTCTGTCTTCTGTACATGCATTAGCATGAGTGACCGCTTTGGCAACGTTTTGCTCCAGCTGTGAATGTATTCGAACTTTTGCCCAACGTCTACATCCTTGTCCAGATAGTTTCCCCTCCCTATCAGATGCTATGTGTCGAATCAACCTTTCAGCAGTGTCAGTTCTCCTGCTGCTGCTTCAGGGCGTCACCTTCTGCTCATCCGCCAGGGTCCTCATCTCCGTGACCAACGCCATGGCCAGCAAGAGCCACAGCTTCAGTCTCGCAGCCATTTCAGGGGAGCTGGTGCGTCGCGGTCACCACGTCACGGTCCTTTCGGGGTCGAACAAGGGCACCGAGGGTTTCCGACGAGGTGCCTACAACGACAGCATCATCTACCAGATACCGTACTCGTTCCAAGACACGAAAGCTATTCAGGACAGGCTGATGCGAGCTGCGTTCCTGAAGCGATCATTCCTGGACTATGCGGACATGCTGTCGGTTGCTGGCGAGTACTTCGAGGTTATCGCAACCGGTTGCAAGAGCCTCTTCGACGAGCCTTCGCATCTCGATCAACTGCGGCGAGAAGCCTTCGACGCCATCATTGGCATCCCCATTTGCTCCTGCGACGCGCTCCTCGCCGAGTACCTCAATGTCACTTTCATCGCTTTCACGGCGACTTTCCGCTACGAGGCGTTTAGCGAGGACCTCTTCGGGATTCCCGCGCCGACCTCCTACGTCCCGTTCCCGCTCATCGAGCCCCTGACCGACGAGATGACGTTCCCGCAGCGGGTGTACAACCTCTTGTACCGTCCCGTCTTTGTCGGAATCCTCTTGCACTTTTGGGAGAAGCCCTTTGTAGCCTTACAGCGAGACCACGGGATTTCTCCACACCTGACGCTGGGTCAGATCTCGGGAAAAGCCAAGTTGTGGTTGGCTCATACAGATTTCGCTCTGGACTTCCCCAGACCCACTGCACCAGTCTGGATACCCGTAGGAGGTCTCATCGCAAAGCCTTCCTCACACTTGCCACAGGTAACCATTTCAAACATAACATTATGATTGATTTCCCTATTATAATTGCGCTGTTTTTCCTTCACTTTCCTGCTCTATTTTCCCCCCCTTTCTCGACTCTCCCTTTTACTATATATTTGAATATCTTCTTCCTTGTCTATGTTTTCATTCGATCAAATTGGAGATGGGACCTACATTCAGTGGTCGGGTTCACTGCAGTTGCGAGTCGGAATTAATTATTGAAAGGGCACGGACGCACGGACAAAGCGACAAGAAATAAACCAATTCATTACGAGAGTCTCGTGTACCATGTGTTGGCTCTTTAGGAAATGCGAAATCTCGTAGGCAGGGGGTTAATGTTCATAGTAATAAACATGATAAAGAACATGGAACTGCATGGAAAGGGAAAGCGAGAGCGTATAATATTAGTATAGAGAAAGTGGTTGAAAGCTAAAGAGGGGGACTCAAGAGAGGGAAGAAACTCAGGAGGGGCTGGGTATAGGGATGAAATAAAGGAGTCAGTGGGGGAGATAGAGCATATAAGGCAAATAATAAAATGAAATTGCTTATTAGCAGAGACATAATTGGCGCATAGCTAACTTGGCATGCCTGGGGCAGTGTTGCAATTGCCCCCCCCCCCCCCCCCCCCCCACCTCCCGACAAGCACTAGTGAAAATAATGACAATTAATCAAACACATCATTATTGTTATTCTTCGTCCGGCTTCCTACTCGTAAGAAATAAGTGTCATATTCGGGCAAAACCATGTCATATTCGGTGAAAACTATAATGGTCATATTATTCGGGCAAAACCAAGTCATATTTAGCCTATCTAATAGGCATCGTGCTGTCTGGCAGGTTCTACCGGCAGTGTACTAACCGCGATATGCCTAGTTTGAGCGTGCAGCGCGAAGCCTATCGTCAGTCATGAACGTGAAAAGTTTTTATTTTCTTTATTTGCATTGATTTACATTGATTCTTCGTACGAATTCTACGAACCCCCTGCGAAGCTATTTCATGAATATTTATGTGACATGGACCAAAATAGGCCAATGAGCGATGAGGCTGTAACGTCATATGAACTCTGTGAGTGCATGCAGTTCATGCAGTGGCCAGAGAACTCGCAGTCACACACAGTCTGGTCACACACAATCTCACACTGCACAGTACAGTGCGCCATGCGCTATGCGACGTCTCGCTCTTCCTCTCTCTCTCTCTCTCTCACACAATTTATCTCTGACTACGGGAACTGGTTGGTCTGAGTGCAAAGTTTATGGCGATTTCAGAATCATGAAGGGAATGGGTTAAAGTTTAGGCCATAAATTGAGGTCGGTACGTTACTTCACGTCATACATACAATAAACATATATGAATAATGATGAGTAAATGACTGATGATAGGCGGATGCGCTCCGCGCATCGGGTTCGAGATCACTGGTTTTTCGTCTCCATAACGCGATTAGTACTTGCCAGAAAGCTCAGACGCCTATCGGATAGGCTAAGTCATATTCGGTGAAAACCATTGTCACAATCGGGCAAATCCATGTCATATTAAAGGGACTTAGTAACATTGTCCAAATCCTCAAAATCCAATTGGAATTCTAGAGGTTCCCTTATACATTGTTGTATTCGTATTAACAGTAAAAGCATGGGACAGGTTTTGGTTTTTTAAATTTCCCTATTGTTAAAAAGATATTTACGATTGAAGTGTTCAGATGTTACATTATCCACTGGACCGCGAAAACCGTGTACAAAGTGAGTGCAATCAGTTAGTGAATATCACTTTGCATTTTTGCTCATTAATCGGCCATATAACGTCCATTTAACGTCCATTAACAACATCCCGTGGACATATCAGATAACACCAATATACATTGTAAAAACCACTCATCACTTTTTGCACATGTCAACAAAGTTACTAGATCCCTTTAATGTTGGGCACGAAAGAGGCGAAGACCCTTTTTGGGGTCAGGTGAAAAACGGAAAGCATAATCATTCGGACAAAAGACCTCAGCCCCCCCCCCCCCCTCCCCCCTCCCCCTCCCCCTCCCCTCCCCTCCCCCTCCCCCTCCCCCTCCCCCCTCCCCCCTCCCCGAGGAAAATGTGCTCCTACGCCCATGGACCCTAACACTTTGCTGAAGAAAAAAATATCACAATTTAGAAACACATAATAAAAAACACTTGGTCCAGGCTACCTATATGCTCATAGAAAATATTGCCCCCCATTGCCCAATCCAAGCCCCCCCCCCCCCCCCACCCATTTGCCCCCTCTTTCTCTACCCTCGAATCTTTTTTGACACTAGCTGCGCTTCTGCTCCAGCATTCTGTCGGGTTCATCGTGTTTTAAGCCGAAAGGGCAGGGACAAACATGACGAAACGAAATAGCAATATTCATGTAGATGCCATGGACTGAGGAGGAGAGAGTAAACATGAATATAAATAATAATTATAATGCAATATTTAGCCACTTGAGTGCCACATGAAATTGAAATAATCCAGTTTACCCAGGTATGTACTCTTTATACACGTGTATCTGTTTAATATACAATTTATAAAATTATACAATTTAAAAGTTGAAATTATAAACAAAACAAGTGCATGTTATTTTAAACATTGCCAATCAAAAATAACGTTTATATAATTAGTAATTAAAGATATAGTTGAGTTTTGGTAGAGAGGGCGCTAGACTACTTTGTTTGTTTGTGAGGTAATGAAAAACTGAGTGTAAAATTTGAAAGAGCATAATATTTAAATAATAAAATCATCTTTGTTTGATCAAAATGGGTTCAGAGACGGCTGAAATATCCATAAATATAACAATTTGTAATAAAGCTGGGGCCCCAGGTTTATTAGAGAATTTTGAACCAGCCGTTAAAAATTTTAAAAATATGCTTCCTCTTTTCAAAAAGTTACATAATAGGTATTTAAATAGTTGTTGGTTATTTCTCTATCTAATCACTATTTCAACAAAACATCACATGCACAATATTTTATTCAAAATGGTTGAAACCGATGAGTGTTTAGAGAGCGCCCTCTTACGTCTTACGTTTTAACTTTTAACGGCTCTTTTTGAATGATAACATGATCTTTACTACGTCATTTGTAATTTTGTGTTCCTTTCTAGTTATAACTATTAGTTTGTAATGTAATGATGCAGGTTTTGGTTACTAAAATTCAGTTTCACCCAAACTGTACTCTCCTTACCAGAACTCAACTATCCCTTTAAGTTCCAATGAAATTTTGCAATAATCATGTCATATAAACTTAGAATAATAAATTCTCACAGTTGGTATATATATAGAAGGAACCAAGGGAATGAAAAGGTGGAAAAGGAAGGGAAATGAGAATAGGGGAGAAAAAAGGGGAAAATAATTGAACCCAGACACGTAAACCTTTTTCTGAACCTCGCACAGTTTTGAAGAAAGAAAAAAAAAACGAATTCATTTGATACGAGGGGAAGGACGAAATATAAAAGTATTCAAACACATGTTCATTTTTTTGCTCAAGTTCCTTGCCCTTTTGTATATAAAAATACAAAAACTGCGGAGAGGGAACACGATAATATCAGGGATCTAGTAATTTTGGTGACACGTGCAAAAAGTGATGAAGGGTTGATACACTTTGTATTTCGGGGATCTCATGCAGCTCCACTGAGAGATGCGTACAAATTCCATGGTCAATTCAATGTCATATATATGACCGAGTAATGAGCGAAAATGCAAAGTGATATTTGCTAACTAACTGCACTAACATTACTTTGTATAGACTTTCAAATACGAACATTTCAATCATAAATATCTTTATAACCCGGAAAACTAAAACAATTTCGGAATTTGGTATTAAATACGAATACAACAATGTATAATGAGAACCGCTAGTATTGTGGATTTTGATAATGTTACTAAGTCTGAACTTTTGCTGTACTATACCGTATATTTACTACACACATGCATAATTTGTATATGAATGAGTTAGTTCAGTTACCATGGTTATTTAAAAAAAACTATTTAAAACATTTTAAAATAATGTTCATGTTAGATAAGTATTGGAAGTGCATGGCCCGGATTCACAAAGGAGGTTTGTGCAAACCATGGTTTAAACCATGGTCTACATCAATAGTGCTGCTCGTATGTACAAGTAAAACAATTTAACATTTTTAATGATATGACTGGAGTGTTTAGTGCTTGCTAACCAGCAAATTTCACCATCTGAGAAGACAAACATTTATTTGGTGCATTTAGTAAATGTGTACGATCAACATTGTTAACAAGTAAGAGTTTACATTCTTTCTCCATCAGTTTACAAATGGCACTCCATATTATGTAGACCATGGTTTTGAGTACTTGAGTATTGGTACTTCCCGAAATGCCCCGAAATTGTTTGGTTTGAATTCCATTTGAAAGTTCATTGAATAAAACATGTGAAATGGGAATCATTCCCTTTCGAATGCTCTCATAGTTGTACCATTTTATTTCAAAATATTTTATTCATAAGTCTACCCTGCCGGGGGACATCTTGACTTTAAAAAAAATACATAAAATGCTTAAATACACTTCTTTAAAAAAATGTCAAAAGAGGTTTTTAAATAGTTGTTGATGATAACTCTATTTAATCATTATTTTAACTAGACATCACATGCACAATTTTGTATGAAAATGGTTGAAACCAATGAGTTTTTAGAGAGCGCCCTCTTGAGTTGTAACGGCTCTTTTTGAATGATAACCGGGTATTTACTTAGCCGTTTGTAATTATGTATACATTTCGAGCATGGTGGAGTTATATACATGTATAACGATTAGTTTGTACTGTAATGGTGCAGGTTTTGGTATACTAAAATTAAGTTTGACCAAAACTCAACTATCCCTCTAACTTGGCATATGCAGCTATTGCATGATTTCTTACATTCCACTTTGCGCGAAAAAAAACCAATCGTGGGCGTTATTATCTCCCTTTCTCACTTTCAGTGATTATTGTGATCTCGGGTGGTCTACGATTTCATACCATTGAAGTCAACCGACATAATATATAATAGATGAAACGAAAACGGATGGATGATTGCATAACATATCATTGATTACATAACTCTATTGATTGATATACAAAACGTTCATACAAAAGTCAATGAACTATTTGCCATCATGTTTTTGTGATCTTCTGTCGTGTCCATCAACATGGTTTTTGCAGACGCGTTCAAGCAATTATGATTATTTGCGTCTGGGACCGCCCATTATCGTCACCTTCCGAAAGACGCGGCCAAGATTCGAACCCCGGCCAATTAGTGCGAAGAGCGGAGCTCTGACCACTAGACCAGAACTACTCTTCACCTATGCCAGGGGGGGGGGGGGGGGGGGGATTCACATTTAGACCTTAAATGAACTTAAACAGTGGCGTAGCCAGGATTTTCCAAGGGGTGGGGCTCCAACCTGCAATGTGGGGAAAAGGGAAACTTTTGGATTTTAGCTATTCAAAGTCCCAATATCGGCTAACAAGCAAAAAAAAAAAAAAAAAAAAAAAAGCCTGAAAGGGGGCGAGTGGGGCTTGAGCCCGAGTGCCCCCCCCCCCACCCCCTTCGCTACGCCAGTGATCACTCAGTGTAATTTCCATCATAATATCAATTCAAATCATTTACTACAACATATTTAAAAATAACCTCCGCTCCAGAATCAGGATGAACTGTTACATTATCTACATGATCTAGGGGCCTATTATAGCCAGCCAGCATGTACAAAGTAACTATAGAGACCCTCACCAGATGGGCCTACTTGATGATTTCTCACCATAATCACATACATTATTTCTCATGTATAACCATTTTCTATTTTCATACACGTGCGTAGATATGTTAAGGCCCGGTCACATATCACCGAATAGCGTAAACGGATGCCCGACGGATAGTAAAATGTTCGATCCGTTCGTCTCCGTTCCTATGAGTTTCATGTCCGTTCTTTGTCAGGCGATGTACGTTGTTCCATGTAGCGTCCATGGTTGTTCTATCTGCATAATTTGATTTTGCAAATGTTCTATTCGTCAGGCATCTGTTTACGGTATCCGGTGATATGTGACCAGGCTATAAGCAGTGATACATATTGTTCGGTTGTGAAAGTCGTCTCCATTGCTTTATGAACAAAACATCGCCTGACATGGAACCAGTGGCGGATCTAGCTTTTTGCTATAGGGGGGGGGGGGGGGGGTTGACCCGAGCCGCGAAGTGGCGAATTCCGAGCCGCGTAGCGGCGAGTGGGGGGAGAGTCCGAGAGGGGGGTGTCCCCCTCTCGGCGATTTTTGTTTGCTATTTTTAACCCCCGAAAGTGATATTTTCCACTTTTTTTTCACTTTTTTCACTGATACATTTTCACTTGGCAGCCCAAGGGGGGGGGGGGGGGGGGGGTGGGGGTTTAAACCCCCTAAACCCCCCCCCCCCCCCTGGATCCGCCACTGGGAACAGGCAAGAAACGCATACGAACGGAGACGAACGGATTGAACATTTTTTTTACTCTCCGTCGGGCAAGGCCGTTTACGCTATCCGGTGATATGTGACCGGGTCGATTCAATCACCCCCCCCCCCCCCTGAACAAGAGGTATTAGTATTATTTAAATATTTACTACAGTGTTTAGATAATATGGATATTATCCACCATTATACAAAACAAAATTCCGAATATTGAAAATAGAAATTTAATGCACACAACAAAAGCGAAATTGACCGGAAAACCCTTATATGAATTACATGAACTATAAATTACAAAACATAATGTATTTACAATACCTTCGTCACATTATCAGATAAACATTTACAATGATTATTATCAAAATGAATCTAACCGTAACTATATAGGTAACATTCGAATTCCCGAGACAGTCTCGTAGGGCAATTAAAGGAGGAAATTACTCCCCGTGGGACATCTTTCCCCCCTTCCTGACCCCCTTTGTTTGCAAAACAAATAAAATTGTAATGTCATAAATAATAGTGATAAAAGAAAATAGATGTATAATCATTGAATTATAATAAAAAATTCATAATGACTAATATATCATAAAACTACAACAACAAAAAGTTAAGGACCACTTTTATCTTAAAGGGGACCACCAGGCAAAGAACAACCCATTATTATATGTTTTGGTACCGTTTTGTGATATCAAATAGATACCCAACATTTTGCAAAGGGTTGTGTAATTCATAAACAAAGGAATTAATTTCCACCACTTACGGAACCACTGCTATTTCCTGGTTCCATACGGGCCAACCATTTGCGAGTGCGCCAATGCTATTCACGCGTACGTTTGTAGACAATAGATTCCCGGGCGATTCGTTCGCTCTGCACACGTTGCAATTCATCGCACACATAGCAGTCTGCGTAATTCAGACCGCATGAACGCATGCTTTAGAATGGTGATGCATTTTCAATTATATTTTTTTCTTTCTGGAAACATATTTTTGTGAACTTGTTGATGGAATGGAATACTAAAGATGTTACCTTTCTTTAATAATAATATTATTTTTGGGTGGTGGTACCCTTTAACTTGTATTTTTTTCTCCAAGCAATGAGTGTGGTCTAGTTCTTTCATTTTTTGTTTGTCTAGATGGTGTTCTCATTGGAATAACAAAATTATGCAAGAGACATTATGCAACAACTGAACCACATGTGAAATTGATTACAGTGTGTTTGAGGTCATTCAGGAGAAAAATATCTCATATAAAAATTATACACAAAATAAAAAGTGGTCCTTAACTTGTTTTGAGTAGATATACAATCACATTAAAGTTACATACCACACATAGCAATATAAATAATGGCATGGCGTAGCCGAACTGATGAGGAGGGGGGGGGGGGGGGCACGCAAATCATTGAGGCACAGTTTATAGATGTATTTCTGTATTTTTCAAAGAATTATACTCTTATTAGTTAGGCAGCTAAGGGCCTGAAATCATAACAATTGTGCACAAAATGAAAAAAGCATGAAATTTTCACAGTAGATTCTTATCATCATAACGTTTAATTTTTCCCGTGGAAGTTTCTTAATTATGACATTGAGGGGCGGGAGAGGGTCTTGAAAAAAAGGGGGTTCAAAATGAATTTTTACATCATTTCATTGGTACATATCATGACTTAGCGCTTTTATTGACATGATTATGGGATAAAAGTGACCCGAGAGAATCATAATGTCCACCATTATAATAATATATGTTTATTTTAGGGGGGTAAATGGGAGGGGGTAGGCTGGGACCCCCTCCTCACCTTTTTTCATCTGTCGAAAGTTTCACCTTGCGTTTCTGTTTGCATATATTAACATAAAAGTGTAATATGATGTTGAACAGTTCATTGCAGGGGGTTGGGTAATTGGGAGGGGGGAAGTGGGTGTAATGGAGAAAAGGGGGAACTCCCCTCCCCCCCCCCCTTTCGCCCTAAATGTTCTCTCTTTTTGTTATAAGTACACTCATTTTGTATAGATTAGCGTATGATGACTGTACATGTCATGGCAGGGTTGGGTAAAGTAGGGGGGGGGGGGGTAGGGGGTGGAGAATATGGGGAATACTACCCCCCCCCCCTCAGATTTTCTCTTTAGTTTAAAGTTGTGCTCATGTTTGTGTGTGTTGACTATTTAAGTGATGTGATTTTGTAAATATGTTGGCTTTGATTCTGTATCGGGGGGGAGGGGTGGAGGGGGGGGGGGGGGGGGAGGGGGGGGAGGGAATCTACCTCCCCCATACTTTTCTCCATTCGCCAAAAGTTGACTTGAATATTTGTAATTTGTTCTTGTTTTGTTTACCTTTGCAGGAGCGGGGGAAAAAGGGTATATAGAATTAACTGCCCATTACTTTGCCCCAGGTAGGCCTTGGTAATTCCAAAATTGTTCAACATATTGTAATTTTACAACAATAATGGGTGGACAATTTGGGGGCTGGAGTAGTGAAATGGTGAGGTGTTTTTTGCGTAAGTATTTCGCATTTCTACTTACAATATTCATGCTCTAGTTAGGTAACTATGTTGCACTTATCATCACTTTTTTTCATAATATCCACAGGGTATTAGTTCATTAAAACTATCTGAAGCTTCTGTAAATACGGTCCACCCTAGTCATCCCTCGACCCCCATCTTGCCGGGCTATACGTGCATATTCATATTCAGCAGTTAACATGCTTTTACTAAGTTTACTTTATAGGCGCGTACCTATATTGTTTTACATAACTTATTTCTAACAATTTAAGATTATTTTAAAAAGGCTAGAACAATGCAGAACATTTCTCCAACAAAATCAGACCTTGAACAACATCTGCAAAGTCATGTGAAACAATATGTACGCCAAGTAAACTTGCACATAATATAGCCCGGCAAGATGGGGATCGAGGGGTGATGACTAGGGTGGACCTTATTTACAGAAGCTTCAGAAAATGTTGATCAATGAACTATGATTAAGTAAAAAGCAGTTATCATTCAAAAAGAGCCATTAAAACACAAAAGGGCGCTCTCTAAACACTGATCAGTTTCAACCATTACAAATAAAATGTTGTGCATGTGATGTTTTGTTGAAATAGTGATTAGATAGAGAGATATTCAACAACTATTTAAAAACCTTTTTCTACATTTTTGAGATTGTAATGTTATAGTGCAGGCTTTTGTAACTAAAAGTCAGTTTTGGATATGAACTAAGATCGAGTAGTATACATCACAATTTGAACTTTTTAAATCATCATCTGAACAATTCCCGCCAACTGTTTGACGTATTGATAAGGTGTCTATCCATCCAAAACATTATGGGGGTATTACCCAGCTAGCCACCTGACGTCGTGCCATCGTTGGGCCGATGTCATTTTCGTTGTAAGGGGACGTTGGGCCAACATGCGACATGCGACGTCACCGAGACGTTAAAATGTCCGCCAGCCCAACATCAGCTCGGCGTCTTTTTTTAATGCTGGCCCAACGTCATTTAGCGATTTCGGCCCAACATCAATTATTGACAATGGCCCAATGTCAGTTCTAACGTAGGCCCAACATCGATTCCTGACGTTAAGAGAACATCAAGTTTTGACGTCGGCCCGACGTTAAAATGTCCGCCAGCCTAACATTGTCCCAACATCATTTTGTGATGTCGGGCAAATGTCAATTTCCGACAATGGCCCAACACCGAATCCTGACATAGGACAGATATCAAATTCTGATGTGGGCTCGACGTTAAAATGTCCGCCAGCCCAACATCGTCACTACGTCATTTTGTGATATTGGCATAACGTCAATTTCCAACAATGGCCCAACATCAACTCATGACATTGGACCAACATAACATTATGATGTCGGCTCGAGGTTAAAATGTCCGCTAGCCCAACATTGTCACGACATCATTCTGTGATGTTGGTCCAACGTCAATTTCCGCCAATGGCCCAATATCAAATCCTGACGTTGGGCCAACATCAAATTCTGACGTTGGCCCGACATTAAAATGTCCGCCAGCCCGACATTAGCCCAACGTTATTTTTTATTGTTGGCCCAACATCAAATCTTGACGTTGGCCCAACATCAAATCTTGACGTTCGCCCGACGTTTGAATGTCCGCTAACCCAACATTGGCCCAACGTCATTTTCTGATGCTGGACCAACATCAACATTTGACAATGGCCCAATGTCAAATGGCCAACGTAGGACCAACATCAAAAACGTAAAAAGAAATTAGAAAACATGCATAGATTCCACGTCCGATCCATGCATTTTGTTTAACCTTTACACACATTCATTCATAAATCATAATTCTATAAATATCCTATTCCTATACCTATTGCCTACTCCTAAACCTATCATCCTATCGTCCTACAAACATAGGTCGCAATCGGTATACTATATATACACCTCTTCTTAGCATGTATGTTTTGTAATAGTTAGTATTTGTAGAGCGTTGAATTTGAAATAATCCACCTTCAAATCATATTCATAACACTATTTAAGGTGTTATTTATATTCTTATATATCCTTCTAAATTATATACAGCAGCAAGGACATGACAAAAGTATATTTTTTAATATAAATAATTCCAAAAATCGAAAATTTTCATTTCACTTACGATCGCTTATAATCGATCATGAATTTCCCGATAGCAATACTTCTTTTTTTTTTTACTTTTGAATTACTAATGTTTGTAATCGATTAAACGAAATTCAATTCAGTATAGATTCTCAAAGCAAGTTAACAAAAATATAAGTACCCAGCTAGCTAACTGACGTCGGACCGGTGTCGGCAGGTCTTCGGCAAGATCGCGGTCGGCAAACAGACGTCGCGCCAACATTACGCCAACATCGAATTTAAGTTGGAGGTTTTGGAAATGAAATAAGTCGGAAAATGGTTGTAGTTGAATATCGTGCCGATGTCATTAAGTTGACGAAAAAAATACGTCTCAAATAAAACGTCGCGCTAAAATCGCACCAATGCCGAAACTGGTACCAATTTAAGAGCTTGATAGAGGGTTGTAATATTAATGTTGGGCCGATGTCAATAAACCAACATGAATATGACATCTCAAATATGACGTTGGGCCAATGTTGTACCGATGTCGGAATATATCATTTTAAGAGGTCGGTAAATGGTTGAATGTGGAATTGATGTCGGACGGATGTTATTAATTGGACATCAATATGACATCACAAATATGACGTCAAGCCGATATCGTGCCGATGTCAGAATTGGCAGCAATGACACGAGTCGGCAAATAGTCATGAAATCGATGTTCAGCCGATGTCAATATTCTGACATGAATATGTCATCTCCAATATGACGTCGGGATAATTTCGCGCCGATGTTGGAACTGGTAGCAATTAAAGAGGTCGGTAAATGGTCGTAACATTGATGTCGGACCAATGAGTTTTATTGGACATCCATATGACATCTCAATTATGACGCCAAAGCGATATCCTGCCGATGTCATAAATGGCACCAATGAAACTAATCATTAAATAGTCATTAAATGGATGTTGTGCCGTTGTCAATAATTCGACATGAATATGACATCTCAAATATAAAATCGGCCTTATATCGCCCCGATGTTGGAACTGGTAGTAATTTAAGAGGTCGGTAAAATGCTGTGAAATTGATGTCGGATCACAGTTATTAATTAGACATAAATATGACATCCAGAAATATGACTTTGGGCCTATACCGCACAGATGTCGGAAATTTACGAAATTTTAAAGGTGGGTAAAAGGTTGTGAAATAGAAGTCGGGCGGATGTCATTACTCCTACATAAATATGACATCTCTACTATGACGTCAGTCCGATATTGTGATGATGTTGTATCTGGTAGCAATTTAAGAGGTCGGTACATGGTTGTGAAATTGATGTCTGGCCAATGTTATTAATTGGACCTCAATATGACATCTCTATATGATGCCGCCAAAGCGATATCCTGCCGATGTCAGAACTGACAGCAATTAAACAAGTCGGCAAATGGTCATTAAACTGATGTTGTGCCGATGTCATTAATCCGACATGAATAAGAGATCTCAAATATGACGTTGGGTCAATGTTGTACCGATGTCGGAACTGGCGACCATTTGCCGGCTTGTTTCATTGCTGCCAGTTCTGACATCGGCAGGATATCGCTATGGCGTCATCATTGAGATGTCATATTCATGTCTAATCATTGACTTCGGCACAACATCAATTAAATGACCATTTGCCGAGTTGTTTCATTGCTGCAAGTTCTTACATCAGCCTGACATATTTATCACATTCATGTCTAATTAATAACATCGGACCGATATCAATTTTACTACCATTTACCGACCTCCTTAATTGCTATCTTTTCCGACATCGGCGCGATATTAGCCCGACGTCATATTGGAGATGGCATATTCATGTCCGACTATTGACATCGGCGCAACATCACTTTTATGATCATTTGCCGACTGGTTTCATTGCTGTCAGTTCTGACATCGGCAGGATATCGCATTGACGTCATCATTGAGATGTCATATTCATGTCGAATCATTGACATCGGCTCAACATCAACTTAATGACTATTAGCCGACTTGATTCACTGCTGCCCATTCTGACGTCGTAGGATTTCGGTTTGACGTAAAAATTGAGATGTCCTATTCTTGTCTCATTACTAACATTGTCCCGACATTAATTTCACAACCATGACTGACCACTGACTGAATAATCGATGTTGGGTCGAAATCGCAAAATGACGTTTGGCCAGCATTAAAAAAACGCCCAACAAAAAATGTTAGGCTGGCGGACATTTTTACGTCGCGGCGACGTCGGATTTTTAATGTAGGCCCAACGTCTTCTTAAAACGACTTTTTACATTGGCCCAATGTTGGCACAACGTCAGGTGGCTAGCTGGGTAGCGACCTCTTAAATTGATACCAGTCCCAACATCGGCGCTATATTAGGTCGACCTCTTATTGGAGATGTCATATTAATGACATTGGGCCATTGTCAAATTTTGATGTTGGTCCAGCATCAAACGTCGGGCGAACGTCAAGATTTGATGTTGGGCCAACAATAAAAAAATAACGTTGGGCTAATGTCGGGCTGACGGACATTGTAATGTCGGGCCAACGTCAGAATTTGATGTTGGCCCAACGTCAGGATTTGATATTGGGCCAACATCACAGAATGATGTTGTGACAATGTTGGGCTAGTGGACATTTTAACCTCGCGCCCATATCATAATGTTATGTTGGTCCAATGTCATGAGTTGATGTTGGGCCATTGTCAGAAATTGACGTATCACAAAATGACGTGGTGACGATGTTGGGCTGGCGGACATTTTAACGTCGAGCCCACATCAGAATTTGATATCTGTCCTATGTCAGGATTTGGTGTTGGGCCATTGTCGGAAATTGACATTTGCCCGACATCACAAAATGATGTTGGGACAATGTTAGGCTAGCGGACATTTTAACCTCGCGCCCACATCATAATGTTATGTTGGTCCAATGTCATGAGTTGATGTTGGGCCATTGTCAGAAATTGACGTATCACAAAATGACGTGGTGACGATGTTGGGCTGGCGGACATTTTAACGTCGAGCCCACAACAGAATTTGATATCTGTCCTATGTCAGGATTTGGTGTTGGGCCATTGTCGGAAATTGACATTTGCCCGACATCACAAAATGATGTTGGGACAATGTTAGGCTAGCGGACATTTTAACCTCGCGCCCACATCATAATGTTATGTTGGTCCAATGTCATAAGTTGATGTTGGGCCATTGTCAGAAATTGACGTATCACAAAATGACGTGGTGACGATGTTGGGCTGGCGGACATTTTAACGTCGAGCCCACAACAGAATTTGATATCTGTCCTATGTCAGGATTTGGTGTTGGGCCATTGTCGGAAATTGACATTTGCCCGACATCACAAAATGATGTTGGGACAATGTTAGGCTAGCGGACATTTTAACCTCGCGCCCACATCATAATGTTATGTTGGTCCAATGTCATGAGTTGATGTTGGGCCATTGTCAGAAATTGACGTATCACAAAATGACGTGGTGACGATGTTGGGCTGGCGGACATTTTAACGTCGAGCCCACATCAGAATTTGATATCTGTCTTATGTCAGGATTTGGTGTTGGGCCATTGTCGGAAATTGACATTTGCCCGACATCACAAAACGATGTTGGGACAATGTTAGGCTAGCGGACAATTTAACCTCGCGCCCACATCATAATGTTATGTTGGTCCAATGTCATGAGTTGATGTTGGGCCATTGTCAGAAATTGACGTATCACAAAATGACGTGGTGACGATGTTGGGCTGGCGGACATTTTAACGTCGAGCCCACAACAGAATTTGATATCTGTCCTATGTCAGGATTTGGTGCTGGGCCATTGTCGGAAATTGACATTTGCTCGACATCACAAAATGATGTTGGGACAATGTTAGGCTAGCGGACATTTTAACCTCGCGCCCACATCATAATGTTATGTTGGTCCAATGTCATGAGTTGATGTTGGGCCATTGTCAGAAATTGACGTATCACAAAATGACGTGGTGACGATGTTGGGCTGGCGGACATTTTAACGTCGAGCCCACATCAGAATTTGATATCTGTCCTATGTCAGGATTTGGTGTTGGGCCATTGTCGGAAATTGACATTTGCCCGACATCACAAAATGATGTTGGGACAATGTTAGGCTAGCGGACATTTTAACCTCGCGCCCACATCATAATGTTATGTTGGTCCAATGTCATGAGTTGATGTTGGGCCATTGTCAGAAATTGACGTATCACAAAATGACGTGGTTACGATGTTGGGCTGGCGGACATTTTAACCTCGAGCCAACCGCGATAAGCCGACATCCGGCCAACAACTTATGACATCGGCACGACGTCAGGTGGCTAGCTGGGTTACTGGTGTTGACTTTCTATACACAAAATAATGAAGCGATTGTCAAAAGAGCATTATACGATAGGCGCCAGTATGGCGAATGAAGCGTACTAGTTCAATGATTCAATTATATCGAACCAGGTGGTACCTTACTCCATTGTTCATGACAACAAAAGATCATGAGACAAACACAAATAACATTCTGTTCTGAATGAATAGAAGTGATTACATTACGTTTCGGTTGAAATGTAATAAGCCAAACATGGAATGCCGAGAGCGAGTTGAATCTTTCCACCTTTTGTTTGCCAAGTATTATTATTATCGGCAAGTACAAATTCATGATTCAAAAAAGAGATCATCAACATATATATAAAAAAAAAACATCTTTAGTATATTTTTGAAAAAAAGTTTGGGAGTTATATACTTCTTTAGTAAACTCATCGAATACATGTGGATCTCACATGTATTCCAACCGGATTATATCACATAATGTCAGCTGTTTCTCAACAGATTTTGATTAAATAACTTCTTGCTCTTCCAAGAATTCGACTTAATTGTTAATTTCCCCACAAATTAACTTTTTATCAAAGCGCCCTCAAAACCATCACCAAACTACATCCCTTTAACACAAACAACATTCGTATATCTCATATAATCATAATGTCCACCATTATAATAATATATGTTTATTTTGGGGGGTAAATGGGAGGGGGTAGGGTGGGACCCCCTCCTCACTTTTTTTCATCTGTCGAAAGTTTTACTTGCGTTTCTGTTTGCATATATTAACATAAAAGTGTAATATGATGTTGAACATTTCATTGCAGGGGTTGGGTAATTGGAGGGGGAAAGTGGGTGTAATGGAGAAAAGGGGGAACTTCCCCCCCCCCCCTTCGCCCTAAATGTTCTCACTTTTTGTTATAAGTGCACTCATTTTTATAGATTAGCGTATGATGACTGTACATGTCATGGCAGGGTTGGGTAAAGTAGGGGGGGGGGTAGGGGGTGGGTGGAGCATAGGGGGAATACTACCCCCCCCCCCCCTCAGATGTTCCTCTTTAGTTTAAAGTTGTGCTCATGTTTGTGTGTGTTTGACTATGATGTGATTTTGTAAATCTGTTGGCTTTGATTCTGTATTGGGGGAGGGGGGGGGGGGGGGGGAGGGTGGGAGGGAATCTACCTCCCCCATACTTTTCTCCATTCGCCAAAAGTTGACTTGAATATTTGTCATTTTTTCTTGTTTTGTTTATCTTGCAGGAGCGGGGAAAATATGGTCCCCCGCTTATCTATCTAAAGCCAAGAGATTTATAAAATCACACACAAACACACACAAAAATTAGGATCTTTAAACAAAAAAAGAACATCTGAGGGGGGGGGGGGGGGTAGTATTCCCCCTATTCTCTAACCACCCTAAGCCCCCCCCCCCCTTTTGTTTTACCATACCCTGCCATGACATGTTCACAGTCATCATAAGCTAATCTATATAAAAACACGATTTGTTTTTGATTTTTTTTTTATGAGTGCAGTTTTAACAAAAAGTGACAAAATTGAGGGGGGAGGGGGGGGGGGGGGGAGGTCCCCATTCCCCCCTCCAATTACCCAACCCCTGTCATGAAATGCATAACATCATAGTACACGTTTATGTTGATATATATGCACACAAAAACGCAAGTGAAACTTTCGACAGAGGAGAATAGTGAGGAGGGGGTTCTAACCCACCCCTCATATTTACCCCCCAAAATAATCATATATTAATATAATGGTGGACATTATGATTCTCTCGGTTCACTTTTATCCCATAATCGTGTCAATAAAAGCGCTATGTCATGTTAAGTACCAATGAAATGATGTAAAAATTCACTTTGCACCCCCTTTTTTTCAAGACCCTCTCCCGCCCCTCAAGGTCATAATTAAGAAACTTCCACGGCAAAAATTAAACGTTATGATAAGAATTTACTGTGAAAATGTCATGCTTTTTCATTTTGTGCACAATTCTTACCCTTAGCCGCCAAACTATATATGTTTTTAAATGAAAATGAGCAAAGACAATACGGTAGGGCTTCCCATGGATTCGAACCCGAGACCTCCGGATTGATAGACCGGTGCTCTTACTAACTGATCTAGAAAGCTCCTGTGACGTTTTGTGACGTTTTGTTCGTCCCTGAAACCCTTTTCAATGCCCTTGATGGTCAGAAACTATTATGTAAAAAAAAAAATGTTTGTAAATTAAATCCGGGGAGGGGGGGGGGGGGGGGGGTGTTCATCCGAGCCTCCCGTATCTACTCCACTGATAAATAATAACATGTCAGTTGATTTATGGCTATCAAGATAACTATTATAAATACATGAAGTATGATATACTTCGTTATTCGGAATAACGACATAATAAATGATCACCATTTCACCATTATCACTAGCCCCCCCCCCCCACCCCCCCCCCCCCCCCCCCCACACACACACATGTGGTATCATGATTTGCGCCATGTTTGCCCTCTCGCTTACCCGTTATAGTCTGCATTGACCCTGGTTATGGGCGAACGGGCACTTTTTGTCAAGGGGCAAAGGACTATTACCCAGATTATCACCCGTCTCGTCTTCACCATGCATAATTTATGTTGCCCCAAAAATATAACATATATGCTACGAATTTATCCCGAAAATTCAATGAATTATTTTGTCAAAAAATTAGAGGATTTTGCCCGCCTCCAAATCGGATGATCTATTTCCGAAGATGCGATGATTTGAAATAATTGATGGTTATTCGTCCGCCCCCCCCCCCCCCCCCCCCCCCCGCCAGATGGGTTAATTTTGCCCGCTCTTGAGATGCTATGTTTTACCCGAATAATTGTGTTTTCAAAGCACTTTACATGTCATAATACGCCATAATAAGCCTCCGACCCACAAACATGATGAACTTTTACAATCTAGACAAATGTATTCGATCGTGGGCCGTTCATGATGTTATAATGCGATTGGGCGTAGGGACACATTTTGTTCAGGGGGGCTTAGGTCTTTTGCCCGAATAATTATAAAGCACCTACCAGGTATTTGATGCCCCAAAATGTTATGCTTTTGATGGTTTAGTACAAAATAACACGGTTTTGCCCGAATATAAGGCGGTTTGGGTCATGGTGTGGCAAGGTTGGTAAAGCGCGCGCTGGAGATCCCGAGTTCAAACCCTGTTTATACCCACTGCGTTTGTCCTTGGGGCAAGACAATTAATCCATAATTGCTGCTCTCTACCCAGGTGTATCCATGGATACCATGGTCGGGTGTTAATTAGCCTTCATGCCATTGGCAGTATAATGGCTAATATGCTCCCCAGGGAGTTGAGAAAGTACGCAATATTGTTGTGTGGGTTTGAACTGTACTTGATGACCATGGTTAATACTAATCATTCACGCTAAGAAACCCTGTATTAAGCGCTATATAAATTATGCAAGCTATTATTATTTATTATTTAATACGTCTCCGACCCACAATCATATTGCACTTGTACATTTTTACCAATCTTGTTTTTAAAATTGTTTTTGTCGAACAAACGTATACAGGGCAAGGGAGACTTTTTTGCCCCCAGATCAAATGATTTTACCCGCCAACAGATCGCGATGATTTATTGCCCCTAAACATGCTAAATGGCCATATATTCTGTCTTTGCTCAATTACTAATAATTTTGTTTACTAATTTTGTACTAATTGTGTGTTCAAGACTAGTGCTCGAGCCTCCGCCTCGTACACGTACGCCGATGGAAGGGCCATACAACCTGACTACGCCTCCGACCCACAATCGTGATGAACTTTTACCATGTTTACAATCAAGATACTAGTAGAAGCAATCGAACGTGAGCCGATTTCACCCGTTCGTGTCGTGTTCATGAGATGTTTGCTCACGCAAATATTGATCGTGTGTTTTCATGACAATTTGTTTTTGAACAGACGAGAGCCAATCCCCCCCCCCCCCCAAAAAAAAAAAAAAAAAAAAAAAAAAAAATTTGCCGCAAAATATGCCAAATCAGATGATTTTACCCGCGAAGATGCGATGGTTTTACCCCAAAATCGATGAGGGGATCTTCTTCGTTATGCTGTTTCCCCAAATATTTGTGTTTTCAAAACTCATAGAGCAAAAAACTCCCCTTTCCCCATACATGCCATAATCGTCCGCCGCTAATATACGCCTCCGACCCACAATCATAGTGAACTTTTACAATATTATTACCAATATTTATTTTTGTTTTTGTCGAACACTAACGAAGGTTGTTTTTCTTTTGCCCCGAAATCAGATGATTTGTTTTAATCCGCTTAGATGTGATGATATTTGCCCGTACATCAGAGGTGATGATGATGTTTACAACAACAAAAATAGAGCCAGCGCCTCCCCCTCCCCCTCTTTCAGATGATTATATAATCCGAGAAGATGCGATGTTTTAATGCCCCTAAATGAGTCCGTTTGCTCAATTATGAGATGCTTGTTTGAACAAATATGTTTTTAAAACAAGAACCAGCACCCACTTTGCCACCCCCCCCCCCCCCCCCCGCCTCGTTTCTGGCCAATACGCCTCCGACCGATTATGGCCATTACGTTATTACCATTTTGTTCGACGAAAAAAAGATGTAATGATTATATCTTTTTTTAGTCGAACAAACGACAGTCGTGTATTTATAGGACAAGAGAGGCATTGAAAATAATATCGCTAGTGATATTCGTTTGTCTCGCAATGTATGGTCAACAAGGAATCTAAAAGATCACGACGTTTCGTGCGCCGCTGCAACACTTTGTCAAGTGATATAATCTAATGTAAGCAATCGTGTTTTATACTCTTCGGCACCCAAATCAAACGGGAAAGTGAACCGCAAAGATGCGATGATTTATTGCAACTAAATGCTCAAATGCGGCGATTTTGCTCATTTATGATGAGATGCTTTTTTTTCCAAATATTTATTTCATGTTTTAAACAACTGAGCCAGCACCCACCCTCCAACTCCCGATCCCCCAGCTTCGCGCGCCGATGATCATTCTGGCAATAATACGCCTCTGAGCTGACCCAAAATCGTGATGAACTTACAAATTACAATATATATTTTGTTTTGTACAAAGTCGAACACACGACATGCATGTTGCGTAAAAAGGCCATTAAGGGAGACAGTTTCAGACGATTTAACCCGCGAAGGTGTGATGGTCATTATTTGAATGGCCATAAAGAAAGCGATTTTGCTCACGTCGGTTAAAGGTACCGTTGAGTATTTGTATTTCCCGAAGTGCCCCCCGATGTTTTTTTTGTGAGATAATGAAAAACTGACGGTCAAATTTGAAAGAACATACAATTTTAATGACAGAATAAACTTTATTTGATCAAAATCGGTTCAGAAACGGCTGAAATATCCATAAGTATATTGTTATTCAAAAGATTCTTCTCCGGCAATCACCGGGGGATATTTAGACTTTTTAGAAAAAAAATTAAAAATGCTTAAAGACTACTTGGACAAAAATCTGAATAGGTTTTTAAAAAGTCGTTGATGATATCTCTATTGAATCATTATTTTAACAAAACATTAAATGCACAATTTTGTATGAAAGGTGGCTAAAACCAGTGATTTTTTTAAAACAGCGTCCTCTTGAGTTGTAACGGCTCTTTTTGAATGACAACAGGGGTTTTATTGTAATTGTGTATACTTTTCGAACATGGTGAAATTATAACTATTACTTTGTACCGTAATGGTGCAGGTTTTGGTATACTAAAGTTAAGTTTGACCAATACTCAACTATCCCTTTAAGAAAGGAAAGGGGGATAAGCCACTTTTTCGAGATACTCACGTTAAAAGTTTGGGAGCCCTGTAGCAACCAAATTTTAGCTCTCTTTTATTTTTGCCCAAATATAGATTTTACGTATTTTTCATGAAATTAATAGAGCCCCACACCCCCTGCTCATACGCCTATAGCCCTGGCCCCGCCCTGGCTATACTAATGACCCACAATCGCGATGAACTCGTACATGTATGCCAAGCATGCAGTATTATCTAGTCTCGGTAAATTATTGTACTGTAATTGTAATTTTTATGGAGCTAAATCCCTCTGCAGACCGGCAGACGTTATTGTTTCATTCATCCAATGATGGAGAATATGTCTGGTATGAGAACTATTTATTTACTTGCGAACGACTCTCTCGTAATAATTAATAGTCATTTATACTTAAAGGAGTGCCAAAATCCCTCAGGGGGTCATATTTATTATCATTAATTGTTTGTTGGATCGTTCTTGTTTTGTTTTGTTTTTCTTTTTTTTTCGCCATTGTATTCTAAAAGAATAATTGTCTGATATTCTTAGACGAAGACTAGAAGTATGATACAAAATAATAACAGAATGGAAATATTCACTCATATTTTTTTTTTTTTACAAAACTATGAATTTTATCAGATAAGTATATATAGAGTGCACGGGAATAACAAGCTCTGGTATTAAAAAAGAAATAAATTAATAATTCAAAACGAAAAATAGCGCCTGAATGACATTTTATCAACCCACATTCAGCTGTTATGTTTCAAGTTTCGAGTTTCATGTTTTCCTCGGAGAAATATTATCATAATGGTAGATATAATGCAGCTTGCGGCCGAACGACCTTATTTTCATGTTACCCATGACCCGCATAATTATTCTCCTCCCTCTTCCCCCCTCTCTCTTTATCTCTCGTTTTCTCTTTTAGTGTTGCCCAAATGTCCTCTTTTCCTGATATTCTACTATAAACTGTACCGATAAACCTGTCTTTTAGTGTTCATCTGTCTATAAAAGGAAACAACCTGCCTGTAGTATAATAGTGGCCATCAAACTATTTTGATCCAACGCATTGCAGATAAAAACCATGTTATAATAATAATAATAATAAAGAAGTCTTATAATGCGCCATTTCCACCTTTTTCAAGGTGCTCAAGGCGCAGTTAACTCATCTATACATACAAAAAGAGAAGGGAAAACTAAAAACATGAACATTTGAACATAAGAATGAACAACTTTGATACATGAACATTATATAAAAACACAAAATGAAACTACTGTATATTACTGAAATGCAAATTGGAAAAGGTCAGTTTTCAGACTAATCTTAAAAGATTCTATAAGGACGTAATATTTCTAATGTGAATATATAACTGTCTAAAGAGGCCACTTGTCTACAGTGTTAACATTTTCTTAGGACACACATGTCTGACTGTATAAATCCACTTTACTGCTTAATTCATATTTATCCAATGACCACATAATACATTTTAAAATTGAATATATAACCTTTATACAGTGCTCACCAAAAAATGATTGAAATTTAATTTTTAGAGGAGGGGGGGGGGTATACTTTTTCAAGCTTGTCGACATTATAATGAGCACTCTGCTAATGTTGTTTATATTGAACTCAACAACAAAATTACGGAACGGATTTATTGATATACATGTATATATATATTTTGTTTGTTTGGGGGGGGGGGGGGGGGGGGTGGTGGTGGTGTGGGATGGGCCGGTGTGTGGGCTCTTTTAGGGAATAAATATCCGCGACCATTAGCCCTACGGTAATTTCTGCCTATGGTTAAAAAAAATAAAATAATAAATAAAAAATATATATATATAATTCGGAAAGAAAAATAGCGCCTGAATGATATCAACCCACATTCAGCTGTTTCAAGTTTCAAGTTTTCCTCGGAGAAAATGATAAAAATTTATATAATGCAGCCTGCGGTATAGTATGACCTTATTTTCATGTTACCAATGACCCTCATTTTCTCCTCCCTCTCCCCCTCATCCTTTCTCTCTATCTTGTTTTGTCATCTTTGTTGTCCATTATTTTCTCTTTTCCCGATTTTCTACTCTTTATATCATAAATGATAATTATACATAATACACAATAAATCAGCCGTTTCAAATTTCAAGTTTTCCTCGGAGAACAATTACGGTAGATATAATACATGCTGTGTTCACAAAATGCGTGTGGGGAGGTCGAGAAACGCGCGGCGGGAGACTGAGGACGGTATGATGAACATAAATAAAGTTAGTTAGATATTAAATACAGCCTGCGGTCGAACGACCTTATTCATGTTACCCATGACCTACATGTTCTCCTCCCTCTCCCCCTTTCTCTCGCCCTCTCTCTCTTTATTCTTCGTTTTCTCATTTGTCTTCCCCAAATGTCCTCTTTTCCTGATTTTCTACTATAAATCACAAACAAACCTTCCCTATAGGTGGTCCCTTCACACAGGTTTGACTGTTTAAACATTGTCAAAATCCTCACAAATTACTTGGAATATGGAAGTTCTCTTATACCTCCTTGTATATTCGTATTAATTATCAACAGACGCATGGAACAGCTCTCGGTTTTCTAAATGTCTTCTGTTATAAAGATATGCATGATTGAAGTGTTCAGAGTTATATCTACTGGATGGTCATAACTATGCACAAAGTCAGTGAAATGAGTTAGCGAATATCACTTTGCATTTTCGCTCTTTACTTGGTCGTATAATGTCCATTAATGTGAAATGTTCACTCATCACTCGGTGGACAACTGTCTTAGATCACAGAAATACACACTTTATCAACCAATTTCCATTTTTTTGCACATGTCAAATACTTTCTTTCTTATTTATCTATATATGACCACAGTTCATTTGTTATATTAGATACCTACAACCTTCATTTAAAGGGATAGTTGAGTTTTGGTAGAGAGGGCGCTAGACTACTTATTTTTTTTGTGAGGTAATGAAAAACTGAGTGTAAAATTTGAAAGAGCATAATATTTAAATAATGAAATCATCTTTGTTTGATCAAAATCGGTTCAGAGACGGCTGAAATATCCATTAATATAACAATTTGTAATAAAGCTGGGGCCCCAGGTTTATTAGAGAATTTTGAACTAGCCGCTAAAAATTTAAAAAAAATGCTTCCTCTTTTCAAAAAGTTACAAAATGGGTATTTAAATAGTTGTTGGTTATTTCTCTATCTAATCACTATTTCAACAAAGCATCACATGCACAATATTTTATTCAAAATGGTTGAAACCGATGAGTGTTTAGAGAGCGCCCTCTTACGTTTTAACGGCTCTTTTTGAATGATAACATGATCTTTACTACGTCATTCGTAATTTTGTGTTCCTTTCTAGTTATAACTATTAGTTTGTAATGTAATGATGCAGGTTTCGGTTTAAATTCAGTTTCACCAAAACTGTACTCTCCTTACCAGAACTCAACTATCCCTTTAACAACAAAAATGAATGAAATTGTTTTATTAGAGGGGGAACATACTTGTTCAAGCTTGTCAACATTATAATTAGCAATCTGTAAACTGTTGTTTACATTGAACACTAAAACAAAATTACGGAACATCTTATGCTTTATGTTCTATTATTTTATTTATATATTTATTTGATTGGTTTATTTATTTTGAACAGCATTTTGAACAGCGGAACGTTCAGCAGAGCTAGAAGCGGGGAATTGGGTTCTTAACTTATATAAACAAAAGCATATTACCGTCTCTAATTGATAATTATATAATAGTTATTATAAAAGAACACTGCTACTCTGAATAAATCTGACGAATAAATCACCATTTTGGAATAATCTAGTATACTTGTATATACATTATAGCACTCTTGACATTTAACTGTCAAGGCCACATACTAACTATATTTACTTACCTGGGCAGTTATTCCGTTTATCACATTAACCGAACAATCGTATTGAAATGTATTCCCTTTGCTTAAAGGGATAGTTGAGTTTTGGTAGAGAGGGCGCTAGACTACTTTTTTTTTGTGTGAGGTAATGAAAAACTGAGTGTAAAATTTGAAAGAGCATAATATTTAAATAATAAAATCATCTTTGTTTGATCAAAATCGGTTCAGAGACGGCTGAAATATCCATAAATATAACAATTTGTAATAAACCTGGGGCCCCAGGTTTATTAGAGAATTTTGAACCAGCCGTTAAAAATTCAAAAAAATGCTTCCTCTTTTCAAAAAGTTACAAAATAGGTATTTAAATAGTTGTTGGTTATTTCTCTATCTAATCACTATTTCAACAAAGCATCACATGCACAATATTTTATTAAAAAGGGTTGAAACCGATGAGTGTTTAGAGAGCACCCTCTTACGTTTTAACGGCTCTTTTTGAATGATAACATGATCTTTACTACGTCATTTGTAATTTTGTGTTCCTTTCTAGTTATAACTATTAGTTTGTAATGTAATGATGCAGGTTTTGGTTACTAAAATTCAGTTTCACCAAAACTGTATTCTCCTTACCAGAACTCAACTATCCCTTTAAAGGTGCACCTGTAAAGTGTCAGATATTGCCCAAAATTACATTTGAGACTTCGATCCTATACCAAAATCATTGTAAGATATGTCCGAATGATGTGTGAAAGTTTCATTGAAAAAGAACACTGCTTTCCTGGTTAAAAAAGCGAAAATTTGCGTCAGCTTTTACAATGAATTACTGTATAACGTTTATGAGGTTTATGACCGTTCATTAACGCTTTTGAGCTGAATGATTATCAATGATAGATATCGTCATACTGAAGGGGCATTTAAAAAAAATCTAACCCTATTTTATTATTCTATTACCATAAGCCAAACAACACGGTAGAAGAGAAACGTGGAAGCTCCAAGTAATTTTCATGGAGTTAGACACTTTACTGGTTTCACTTTAATGATTATTATGCCGGGAGCATAATGGGGGAGAGAAAAGGGTGATCATTTGTCAATCGCTACAAACATTTCTCCGAAAAAGTTCAAAGTCACAACTTGACATTCTATTGTGTATCACAGATTGGATCACCACGTACATAATCTAATAACCAGATAACTGGGTCGTACTTCACACATCAAAAACAAACAACTACACCCTGATATACCTGCTGAAATGATATGCCAGAGCATTTACAAATTGATGAACTACTAAATAAATGCATGACTGTTTATATTTTGTGGAGTATGGGGCCCAACGAAATAAATATATATTGTCGAAGAGTTACACACAAGTCATGCTTTTCTCCGTAAATAGTACAAAGTCAGGTCTTCATTAATCATGAAATAAAAGAAACAATCAAATAATCACATGCGGAATTAATATGCCAGTGCATTAACTTTTTGTGGATTATGATGACCCGAGACAATAATACATATTTTGTCGAAGAGTTACACACATGCAGTTCTCCGCATATACAGGGTGGCCCCAACAAAACGGAACGGGGCACTTCCCAACATATAGTAACAAATGTATTATGCCCATCGGATATAGCGTCTTTTCAAACGAACAACGATACCAAGAACAGTCAATTTGGTCGTGTATTTTTTGTTTTAGGGCGCTGTGAGTGACACCATGTCAGGTTCTCTTTTTTGTCAATTTGTATTGAGCCAGCGCTTGATGAATCGCACGAACCGCCGTTCATAGCGTTGAGCATCGCGCACTGTTGTTAGTGTGCACTTAGCCGTGTGCCTAGAGAATGGGCATGCTCGCTGAATGGTATTACGGGCAAGGAGTGCGGTTAAACTGGCATTGACTAGGTCGAAATCGACATAAATCGGCACCTGACATGGTCTCACTCACTGCGTCCTTAAACAAAAACGACCTGACCAAAATTACTGTTCTTGGTATCGTTTTTCATTGGAAAGGACACCCTATCCGATGAACATAAACATTGTGGTATTATATTTTGGGAAGTGCCCTGTTCCGTTTTTTTGGGCCACCCTGTATAGAGTACAAAGTCAGGTCTTTCTTTTCATTAATCGAATGGTATTTCATTAATCATGAATAAAAGAAACAACCAAATAATCACATGCGGAATTGATATGCCAGTGCATTTACATTTTGTGGATTATGATGACCCACGAAAAACATATTTGTCCGACAGTCGGAGAGTATATCACACATGCAGTTCTCCGCAGAGTTCAAAGTCAGGTCTTTTAATTGTCAGATGTTATTTCATTGTTCATAAGATATTTAACAAACAACCAAACAATTAACTGCGGAATTCATATGCCTGTGCATTTACATGCTGATGAATATGTAGACTAGCTAAATAAATACATATATTTCAATCAGTTACATATTTACACAAAGTTCTCCGAAGAGTTCAAAGTCATGAAAGTCATGGAGTCCTTCAGTTATTATCGGATGTTATTTTACCATTCATAAATAAAAACAAATAACCTCATTTTTTTGACATTATTATGCCAGCCAGTGTATTTACATAAATAACAGTATAATTATGAAGAGCTTAATTCCAAAAGGCGCCAAATCCACCTTTTCAGCTTTGGAGAAAAGAAGGTTTCTTTGTACACTTTTTGTACAAAGGCATATGGGAATATAAAACTTAATGAACGTTCCATATCTTTTATTTTGATAGAGTAATTTGTCCTTAAATTTTGATTTCTAAATAGCTGCGTAGATTATACTGATTATCGTTAAATTGTTATGGAAAGTGGATTTTGCGCCTTTTGGAACTATATAAGCTCTTCATATAATGTCAAACCGTAACAAACAATTCTCCGAGGGGTTCAAAGTACGATCTTAACATTTTTTACTTCCACTTTATTACTTTTATTACCAGATTTTATTTCACTAATCATAAACAAAACGCCAATATTCACGCAAACCACCTGTCCACTTCATGAATCAGGCGCATTATTCAGATTGTGGAGCAACTTAAAGAGATAGTTGAGTTTTGGTAGAGAGGGCGCTAGACTACTTATTTTTTTGTGAGGTAATGAAAAGCTGAGTGTAAAATTTGAAAGAGCATAATATTTAAATAATAAAATCATCTTTGTTTGATCAAAATCGGTTCAGAGACGGCTGAAATATCCATAAATATAACAATTTGTAATAAAGCTGGGGCCCCATGTTTATTAGAGAATTTTGAACCAGCCGTTGAAATTCGTTTTAAAATGCTTCCTCTTTTCAAAAATTTTCAAAAGAGGTTTTTAGATAGTTGTTGATTATCTCTCTATCTAATCACTATTTAAACAAAACATGACATGCACAATATGTTATTTAAAATGGTTTAATAAACAAATGCATTTTTTGAAAGCGCCCTCTTTAGTTTAAACAGCTCTTTTTGAATGATAACAGGCTTTTTACTTAGTCGTTTGTAATTGTTGTATTCCTTTTGAGCATGATGGAGTTATAATTATTAGTTTGTAATGTAATGGTGCATGTTTTGGTTACTAAAATTCAGTTTGACTAAAACTGTACTCTCTCTACCAGAACTCAACACTCTAAAAACACCCGGGGCAGACTGACCCGGAAAAGAGTCCCACTCCATTCCGGGTCAAAAAATGACTCGGAATGGGGCCAGATGTGACCCCATTCCGGGTCTTCGTGACCCTATTCCGGGTCATTTTTTGACCCTGAACGGAGTGTGGCCCCAACGGACTCTTTTCCGGGTCAATTCTGACCCGGGTGTTTTTAGAGTGAACTATCCCTTTAATATAGGATTTTTGTGATGATAAAATTGTTCCACATCATTCTACAAGATTTCAGAAAAAATATATTTTCAGAATTGTAAACAAATGTAATAACATGATTTGATTTTTTCTATCGGAAAAATACCGAACAATCGAAAATCATATGATTCGAAGTCATGAGAATGTTAACATTTTCTTGGAAACCGCTCAAAAATATCAAACCGTTACACATCAACGTACTTCCTATAGATAGTATAGATACACAGATAAATGTTAGACCTTGAAAATATAATACCGAGCCAAATGTAAACAAATTCAATAATTGGACTTCATTTGATATTGTATGTCATGGATGACCCGTAGATAAACTAAACGATCACACATCTGCTGTAAATATTTGTATAATAGCTTGTCAGCGACACGCGCAAACTTTATGCCTTGTCATCATTACATAATTCTTGAACCCGGTCCATGCCTGCAAAGATCAATACTTTGACATTCAAATACCGGGGCCAATTGCAAACAAAATAAATTATTAAAGGGATCTAGTAACCGTGTGGACATGTGCAAAACGTGATGAATGGTTGATACAATGTATATTGATGTTATATGATATGTCCACTGGGTATTCTGTGAACATTTCAAGATAAATAGACGTTGTATGGCCGAGAAATTAGCAAAATACAAATTGATATTCACTTACTCATTGCACTGACTTTGTACACTATCCAGTGGATAGTTTAACATCTGAACACTTCAATCGTGAATATCTTTTTAACGAAAGGGAAATTCGAAAAGCCGAAACCTGTTTTATCCTTCTATTGGTATGCAACAAGGTATGAGGGAACCGCTAGAATTCCAATTTTATCTTGAGGATTTGGATGATGTTACTTTAGATCCCTTTAAATTAACTCATCTGCTGTAAATATTTTTTTATTATCTTGTCAACGACACGAGCAAGCATTCAACATGATTTTTTGTGATATACTTTATCAACGTTACATTATGAAAAATGAGTTATTCATTTCATGTTCGGTGTGGTGTTGTATCCGTTTCCATGGAAATGATATTAGAAAGGAGATGACAAGTCATGCTGCGATCTTTGATGGCAACAGTTTGCGTAATCGAAAAAACGAAATCAGATCAGCATGTCTGTTTTTAAAGGATCAGTTCATTTTGTGTTTTTTTGTTGAGAGGCGCTTCAGGAAATATTGGGTGCGAGGTAATAACGAACTGAGCTATATATTTGAAAATGACATGATTTTATAAAAGCAAAATAATTTCATTTTGATCAAAATTCGCTTAAAACGGCTGAAATATACTAAAATATATTATTCAAATACAATGGCTGACAGAAAGATAACTTCATTTATTAGTTTTCAATTATACAACCGACGTTTAGGTCACTAGGATCAAGTATAAACCAAAACAAATCTATACTTGTAAAGCACTCATCGTCAGGCATGGTTGGTCCCACGTTAGGGACGTTGGGGTATTGAA
>JBAMJV010004359.1:0-51938 GCA_037951105.1 Echinarachnius parma
TGAATACCAGCAGTATGTTTGATTGACAGTACAATCTGGAGATGATTCTACAAAAATGTGGAATACATTTATAAAGACCAGTGGCGTTTGAAGCGGATTGGAGGCATTGTTTGTAGGGGGTACATCGTAAGCTATAATAATAGGCTTTCCGCAAATTCAACCCCAAATAATAATAAGTAATACAACAGAAATATAACAAAATCCTTGCCACTCGGGTACCATAATGTACCTCTGTATGTGTAAAACTTTCAAAATATTTATGCCAAAATAATTATCGATTTCCAGAAAACAATTAGGTGACTGTCTCCACTGCATGGCTATTCATCTGTTCCAGTACATCACATATTTCCGGGACAAAATGCAGTTTACCCCCGCAATTGCCCCCACCCACAATATGGGGCCGTGATATTTGCCACATGTATCAGTTTATCAACCTTTACTTTAATAACCATATATAGTTGTACATACGATTTGTTCAGAACATTAATATATGGTGTATGGGTTTCCAATTCTAGTTTTGCTTCCTGCCTCTGGGATGTCTAGTGAGCATGGTAAGAGGTGTGGAAGCGTCCCTCATTGCCCCGTATGTGGAAACAGAAAGGCGGAAAAATAACTTAAGCACTGTCTTTCCTTCTTTGCCCCCTCTTCGTTATCCGTAAGAATTAGTTACACCTCACATTCAATTCAAAGATTATCGAAGCATACTCTAGAAAATCAGTGACCTCAAGAGCCAATCCTCCGCGCGTCATGGTCGAGCTCTGGCGCCAGTGTTGCTAAGTTTGACCTTTTCGAGAATTGTACACATTCACTTGTCACGTAGATAGTGTAGATGCTGGTGGTTTGAACATTGACACTATAATGTAGCAGTATACTTGGGTAACGACAATATACATTGATCATTTCTGAATAGAATGCGGCTTGGTTGCCCATATCAGATAACCGTCATCGTGGTATTTCTGGTTTGCCTTTGAGACGAGGGAAAAATAACAAAAATATTCCGAAGCGCCAATGCTCCAACCCTCTCTTTGTGTACTTAGATCTCTCGCCCTTGTATTTGATAAGACACACGGTCATGACGGTAAGTTTGTTTAGCACCGCTTTAACGAATATTGTTACACCCGCGGCTATGGCAAGCCGAAAGGGAATATATTAATCTCTTGTAAATATATTCATCTCTGACTAAATATATTCATCTCTGATAAAATATATTCATCTTTTGAAATTATTTATATCCATTTTTTTTTTTATAAATTTGTCTTTTTTATTTATTCAACTTTTTAAATATATTCATCTATTCAATATATATATTCATCTTTTTAATATTTGCATCTTTTTTTATTTATTCATCTTTTTAATATATTCATCTACAATATATTAATTTTTTCAATATGTTCGTCTTCTTGATTTATTCATCTTTTTAATATATTCATCTTTTCAATATTTGTTCGTGTTTCATTCGTCTTTCGCAAATATATTCGTCTTTTGCAATATATTTGTCTTTTCAAAATATATTCGTTTTTTCCAAAATATATTCGTCTTTTGCAATATATTTGTCTTTTTCAAAATATATTCGTCTTTTGCAATATATTTGTCTTTTCCAAATTTATTCGTCTTTTCCAAAATATATTTGTCTTTTACAAAATATATTCGTCTTTTACAAAATATATTCGTCTTTTACAAAATATATTCGTCTTCTCCAAATGGACACTAGATGGCGCTATACACCACGATCGACGCGCTCTGATCCCATCCACGCAGCAGAGCCGAGCCGCTGCGAATGCGAACCATCGATATCGATGATGCGAACGTAGTACGGTCGGCCACCCCGCCGCGGCGTAATAATCCCACCAAGTCTTATCAAGGAGCAATTTCTATTTTTTTTGTCAATTATGCTCCAAAACTACGCATTTTCAGCGTATATCGATCATTGGGCTAATTAGTAATAATACTTTCGAAGAGTGGGGCTAGTAAACCTAGGTCTGGGGTTCCACTTTTTTCTCGATAGATTTGATGAGGGGGGCATCCCTCAATAATCCCACCAAGTTTTATCAAGGAGCAATTTCTAGTTTTCTGTCAATTATGCTCCTAAACTACGCATTTTCAGTGTATATCGATTATTGGGCTAGAAAACGGGCCGAGAGTCCCACCTTTATTTATAAACTGATGAGCACGATAAGCCCCCCCCCCCCCCCCCCCCACTCCCATCGGAACCCACGAAGGTATTTCTAGGAGACTAGGAGCAATCTGTCGTTTTCTGCTTTTAGTGATAGGGCTAGTACATTGGGACCTCGGATATTATGTGGACTGGGCCAGGGACACTTGCTAGTTTCTCTATCAAACGAGTGAGGGGGCATCCCCCAGAGATCCCTCCAAATCCCGCCCCTTCTTTAGTCTCAGACAAGGGCGAAGCGTGGTTGGACTGATGGGGGGGGGGGGGGGGGCACGAACATTATTGGGGTGGGGCACAAACATTATTAGGGGTGGGGCACAAACATTATTAGGGGTGGGGCACACCATATGTATTTATTTATTTTCTTCAACAAATGTCCCCTTATGTTTTTCCCCCAACAATTATTGGGGGGGGGGGGGGACGTGTCCCTCCTCCCCTACCCCCCCCCCCCCCCACCACCCCCGGTCGCTACGACACTGGTCTCAGAAATAGTTATGCAGCACGTAACATAATGCTTATCAGCTGCACGTACATAGCTACGTAACATAACCACTCTCAACTGTGTATCCGATATATCATTTGCTTATTGTTGGCTTAGATCCTTATTGTTGGCTCGCTTATTGTTGGCTGGCTTATTGTTGGCTATAGCTTGACACAGGCGGGCCCGCCGCGGTGGGGCGGCCGTACTACGTTCGCATCATCGATATCGATGGTTCGCTTTCGCAGCGGCTCGGCTCTGCTGCGTGGATGGGATCAGAGCGCGTCGATCGTGGTGTATAGCGCCATCTAGTGTCCATTTGGAGAAGTCGAATATATTTTGGAAAAGACGAATATATTTTGGAAAAGAGGAATATATTTTGTAAAAGACGAATATATTGTGCTAAAGACGAATGAAACACGAATAAAGCTGAGACGAACATATTGATAGATTAATACATGAAAAAGACAAACATATTAATAGATGAATATTTATTAAAAAGATGAATAAATCCAACAGACAAACATATTAAAAAGATGAATATATTGATAAATGAATATATTAAAAAGATGAATAAAAAAAAAGACGAATTTAAATCCAAAAGACAAACATATTTAAAAGATTAATATATTGAATAGATGAATATATTAAAAAGATGAATGAAAAAAAGACGAAAATATTAAAAAGAGATGAATATAAATAATTTCAAAAGATGAATATATTTTATCAGAGATGAATATATTTAGTCAGAGATGAATATTTTTACAAGAGATGAATATATTCCCTTACGGCTTGCCATACGCGGCTTACGCCTGGAATACAAAATTGTTACCACGCATAATGTTCATTAATGGATCTGGGATTCCGAATTGAAACTCTCTGGTGTCCTATCCAACCTTTGCGAGGGAAACTGAGAACGTGGTTTTCATAAAAATGGATGTTCTCAACGAGCAAGGCAGACCTAGAAAGCATCAGAAGAAAACGAGGGGGTGACAAGTCTTTATATTATAGTTCCTCTGTTAAGTACCTTTATGATACAGTTCCCCAGTTACGAAGTATAGTATGATGCAGTGTAATGGTTAGAAAAGAACCTTGAAGTACCTTGACGTTTCGCCATAAAATACATATACATTGGGAAAAAATCTCACACATTTCAGCTATTTTAAAGAGTATGCGATAACATCCAATTTCATCGGCTAAGACATTATGACCCCCTCATAAGTGAAATGCCCCCGCCAGTAAACCTCCGTACGTCTTTGGGATAGTACCGTCTAGTTGACTGATGAGCAGGGATACAAGAGGCCGTCTTTATAAGATTGCCCCCTGTTTCACAGAGTGCATTTCAGCCATACAAACTTTACTTGGATAATGATTTCCGATAAATGTTCCCAAGACAAAACTAGTGCTGGTGAAGACTAACCCGTCCCCATTCTCTTCGGCAACTGATTTTTACATTCAAGAGAATATTTTGTATACACCAATATTACACCTTCCGGCGGTGTGACGGCATTCAGTTCCACTTCCATTGCACCTCACATCACAATCATGGTTCATTTCTCCTGATGACTATAGATGTTTGTGAACACTCCCGGCAAAGTTTTGACCTCGAATCACAGTAAAATTTCACTCCATCTGTATTGTGTAGTGTTCTTGCTTTTTTTTCTTCCGTACTTTTTTTTCTGACGAGAGTACCATAACAGTCTCACAAAGGTCTTGGAAGCAACATTCAAGATGTTGATAAACCGTAGATAGATCTGACCACTGGGATTCAACCCATGATTCCTACAATATTTGTATAACAACTGTCTGGTGGCGGTCTTACAGAAACATGACCTTAGGGTCTAAAAGGAGTCATAAAGTCAGGTTCTTAAGACGACCAAGTTCATCTGTAGTTATGTTCTATGGCACCCCACATCTATCACCACAGACTCCAACTCTTAAATCACAATTATACATTTGCTTCCTTTTAACGTCCTGCTTTTTGTCATTATCACTCCTGCAGATATTACCGGCGGACATCCTAACAGGAACATAAACTTGAGGTCAAAATGAGTCTCAGCAAGGTCCTAGAGGCGATCGACAACAACAAGATCGAGTTTATCCGTATGGAGATCTCCGACATCTACGGGATAGCTCGCTCCAAGACCGTGCCAGCGCGCCACTTTGAGAGCATCTCCAAGTCCGGTCTCTTCATGCCTATGGCGGTGTACAGCTTCGACGGGACGGGTCATGACGCGGATGAGTACGAGTGTGGCCTATGTCGGGAGGTTGGGTACGGGGACATGATGCTGCTTCCTGACTTTGACACGTTCCAGGTGATTCCATGGTGCGAGAGCACGGCGCGTGTGCTGATGCGCTCGCAGCAACACGGGGAGCCGTTCATGGTGGACCCACGCCACATAGCAAGCGCACAGCTGGAGCGACTCGGAGCGATGGGCTACTCTCTGTACTCGGCGCACGAGTACGAGTTCTACGTGGTTGACGCCGAGACGCGCAAACCGCTGTGGAACGACCGTAACCTCTTGTCAACCTTACGCACCTACAAGGACACAAAGTTGCTCCATCAGCTGATGAGGGATCTCACAGAGGTCGGCGTCGATGTTGAAACCGCGGAGGGCGAATTCGGAGTCGGGCAGATGGAGATTACGTTCCGCCCGTCGTTCGGACTACGCGCTGCAGACAACGCGCATACGTACAAGCTGTCAGTCAAGGAGATAGCGCGTCAACATGGATACATGGCGTCTTTCATGTCAAAACCCTGGGAGAATATGAGCGGTTCTTCCTCGCACTACTGCCATTCTCTCTGGGATGCGGACACGAAGCAGCCCTTACTATTCGACAGCAGCAGTCCTTCCAAACTGTCTAAAGTCGCGCAGCACTGGATAGCGGGACTCCTCGCTCACGCACCCGCGTTGACGATCCTTGCATCCCCGACTGTGAACTGCATGAAGCGCATCAAGCCGAACACCTTCGCTCCAGTGAATGCGACATGGGGGTTCGACAATCGGTCCGCCGCGCTCCGAGTCAAGCTGAACGGACCGAAAGCTACGTTTTTCGAGAACCGTATAGGTGCCAGCGGCAGTAATCCGTACCTCCTCCTCGCGGGAACGGTCGCGGCCGGTTTGGACGGGATTCAGCGGGAATTGCCGATCCCGCCCGAGTCCATCGGGAGCGTCTACGAGCCGGACAACATTCCCGCGGGAACGGAGGACCTGCCGACGAACCTTGAAGACGCAATGGCCGCGCTGCAGAGCGACAAGGTGATGTGCGACGCGCTTGGTCCAGACTTCATCAAGTGTTTCGCCGCGATGAAGCGGAAAGAACTTGTGGAGTCGCAGCAGGCAGCGGTCAACAAAGACGACAAGTGGGAAATGAATATGTTCTTCGAATATCTGTGATCGAAACTTATTCTCGAGTCGCAAGGCCGTGTCTCAAAATGTTGAATTATCCATGGGAAAGAGATGTATTCTTCGAGTATTTTGTGATTAAAGTTGTCGCAATCAGCAAGGACCAAGAATGGCTGATGATTGATTAATTGCAGCCAAATTCGATGTTGCGAACTCTGGATTACCGTTCTGGTACTCTGGCAATCTATCACAGTTTACATGGTTAAAGTAATTGCAGCTCAGATTCCTTTGTAAAGCCTCACAAAACGAGGAAGTAAAGGCATTGAGGAAGGTATACAGAGTTCTTCGAGTATATTACTGTGATATTATTGTCGCATTCTAGATTATGATAAAAAAGTTGCAGAATATTGGCAAATTGACGCCGAAAAAGACATAATATTATGATTATTTCAATATATTGCGCGTTCACAAGATCGCGATCGCGAGAACACAAAGCACATAACTAATCACCACTCCTATATAAATATAATTCTTACAATCTTCACCATCATCTTCTTTGTTATTGTCGTCATCAGCATCTCTATTATCACCGTCATCATTAAACATAAGTAGTCCTCTGCAGGGCAAATGCCAGGTGAGTGCGACTCCTGGAGTTTGAGATCCTCATGGCCATCGCCGTTGTGATATGTTAAGGCCCAGTCCCATACTGACGATTTTCACGGCGACTCGCAACGACTCGCAACGATTTACTAGAACGAATCGACTCGATTTAGCCACGATTTAACAACGAATTGGGAAGAATTGTACGGCGACTCAAGACGAATATTCGTTCTTCGTCGTTGTTCGACGAGTCAGCTCGTCCTTCTTTTGTCTTTAACCATTGCGGTAGAAAAATCGTGGCAGAAAAAAAGTTGTGGTCCCATAGTGGCGATTTTTGCGGCGACTCGCAACGAATTATCATTCGTGGAGAAAATCGCTTGAGTCGTCGCGAGTCGTTGTAGTTCGTTGCGAGTCATTGTAATTCGTTCTGCGAACCGTTGCGCATCGCGAAGAACGCCATGAATCGTGTTAGCACAACGAATGTTTTGGGACTGTTCAAAACTATCGCCATTTCGCGACGATTTCCTTTCATTCTTTTTATGGAACAATAGGGCAGTGCACCATGAACAATCGGACTTGTTTGAGTCAGTTTCATCTGTCATTAATACAATTCAACAGGGGGATGATATATTCATTCACCCCCTCCCCCTCTCGTGATGAATAGGTATTACGTAAGTCTTTACGCCTATGGTCAGTTCAAAAACGGAAAGCGGCAATCTTCACAACGAAGCGATACGAGTCGCAACGAATTGCAACGATGTGGAACGACTTGACACGAATATGCAACGGTAAATACAACAATTTTTGGTGAAAATCGTCGTGGCGTGGCGATTGTTTTGATTAGTTAAAGACGGCGATTTTGGCTATATTTTTGGCGATTTTGTTTACCTGAACAATTTAAATATCACAATAGCCACTAGTCTTGTTCCAAAGAAGAAAAAAACATTGAAATAATCGGGGGTTTTTCTGGAAAGTATCACCACAAAATTAGTGCCTCGGTGGATTGATAGTAAGAGCACCGGTCTATCATAATCCGGAGGTCTCGCGTTCGACTCCCCCAGAAGTCAAATTTTCTTTGTTCATGGAATCACCAATTATATCAACACTTTACAACATATCCTGCAAACTCTTAAACCATCTACCTATTTCCGTAAATTGCATATAACACCCTTCTTTTCAAGATGTCACGAGCCCCAAAAGTCGGAATTATACTTTTAGGTCGATAGACCTATAATGTAGTCTCTCCGAACGGCCCTGCGAGAAACACTGAAATATGTGGTGTTAATATTTGTCTTACGTAGTTATCTTATTTGTGGTTCATTGGCCCGAATTCTCGTCAGTGGCTCAATATGAGCCAGGCCTAAAAAGACAGAGACTACCGGTAACCAGTTAACCCACTTTGCACCAGCAGATCTATTGTCTTGTTGCTATGGTCCCCGGAGATATTCTAATGGACAGTTTCCTTTCATTATCCAGTCAATCCCTTGAGTTCTGATTATAGTCATCAGGATAATGGGCCATTTGAAATTCAGTCATAGTATAGTCTGTCATAAGCCAAATTGCGTCCTGGATCATCCTGGACATTGTATTGCTGGTGACCTGTTATACTATGACTGAATTTCAAAGGGCCCATTGTCCTGATGCCTATAATCAGAACTCAAGGGATTGACTGGATAATGAAAGGAAACCATTAGAATATCTCCGGGGACCATAGCAACGAGACAATATATCTGCTGTTGCAAAGTGGGTTTTTGTCTGTTTAGGCCGGGCTTAAGTTAGCCACTGATGATAATTCGGGCCATTATGTATACTTATTTTGTGGTATAGTGATGTAAGTAGTATATATGTTCAGGAAAAACAATATAATCAGTAGATTGCCTAACTAAAAAATTGCATTATGTAATTATACCCTTAAATACTAAATGCCTAGCTATATCATAATCATGCAGGTGTGAAATAATTTGTTTGTCTTTCTCAAATAAGTTTTAAAATGTATGAATATTAAATACAATATTCTTCTTTCAAAATAAATGTTTGTATTCAATATTTAAGCTGTATTATTTCGTATAATTGTTTAATGGTTTATAATACATGTATATTATATTATGGGCAGTTTGGCGAGTAGTTACCCTGTGACATCATACTTCGGTACTAATGTCGAAATGTTATCTCATGTCATAACGTCAATACTTCTAACTTCCATCATCTTTACGCAATTATGATTGGCCTTGTTCTATGAGGGAATTCGTAATTTGAGTCAGTATTCCTTTACAAAGTTGCGTAGCATGCATACCTAGAACTGCCGGGAAATGCCCATGGATTGTATTTCGAATAAAACACTCAACACAAATGATTATTAAAATTCTATAATTTTAATTCATCTTCCCTTTTATATGATTGAGTTTGTAACCAACATAATTATGATTACCTTTTCACAACTTTTTACCATTGTGCCAAAATATAATTATGTTAATTACAAATGCCTTATACCGCGGTATGCATAGAAAACAGTATGAAATCAATCGTCATGAAAATAACATTCTTATGAGATCTATATGGGTATTTAGAATCGAGTGCTTTTGATTTCTCGTTCAATATTGATGATGATGAATTATCGATTATCGATTGATATGAGCGTTACGCACAAAATATTATTTAAAGTGCACAAACTTTGAAATACAAAATAGTAGATAGCTGTTATTTGTAAGCGATGGATATATTATACATACGTCAACGTGGTCATCATGGTCATTGAGTGTAAGCGATTTTGATTGATAAATTCAATATTTTATATATTTTGTATACGATTTTCACAATCTACGCAGTTTATATCGTTTGTATATTGGTACGCAAGTTGATTTATAGAGTGATTAGATTATTAAAGGATTTTAATTCAAACTTGTTACATTCATATTTTCCGTTTGTTAACAATTTTAGCCTGAATTTGGAATTGACAATGGCTGTGTCGTATGTGTTCTTCATTTTGCTGAGTAAGAAAACTCGAATCTCAACAATCATAAATTATGATAATAATCAGTAAAATAGTTATTGATAGACACAATAGTTTGCTCAGACTGGTACTAGAAGGAAGAATAAGAGGGAAGAGATCAAGAGGAAAGAAACGCATCGTGATTTATGGAGACTTCAAAAGAAGAGCCACGAGAAGAGAGGTGTGATGGTGTTAAGGCCCTGCTCCTGAGCAGAATCACCAACAGAAGAAGTTATTGATACCGTAATAGACAGCGATGATGATACAACTTTATCATTTTTTTAAAAGGTCCACTATTACTACGTCTGTTACGATTATAGTATTGTACATCTGAGCAGATGTTAATTCAGTGCAATTATACATGATCAGTTAACTTTTCCATCTTGGCGCTTTTCCGACATGCGAGGACGTCGAAAGTTTCTTGTTTTCATTCGGAAAATTCGTGAACCCTTTAAGTGCCGGATACGTAAGCTTTATGACAAACAAATGTATTGTTTAGTATATCTCTGTATTAATGGCAGTGTAATACTTAATGGGCGGAAAGACGCGGGAAAAATCGAAGCGAGCGGAAATGAAGTCAACCGCCCCTCAAGTTCTAACCGCGTGTGTCTGCCCTTTTTTCAACATATTTTTCTTTCAAGTCTTCTTATTCATCATTTCTTTCTTCTATATTACCTTCTTTAACTCTTTAGATACCGAAGATGTTGCAAACATGAGCCCATTTCACCCGTCTATATGTATAATATAGGTATATGTTTTGAGTTTACACTTTACACCACCCCGGCAGTGTAATAGTTAACTCTACCCCGCATTTAATGTTAACTGATATGTTTTTCCCAGGACTCTGTTATTTTTCTTCAGCCAAGGTATTTTACTTTCTCTTTTCTCTCTCTCTCTCCGCCATGCCTCCTCTACCCTTCTCTATCATCTCCTTCTCTAGGCCCCTGCACCATCTCTCCCTCGTTTTCCCATCTCTCTCCCTCTCCCCCCTCCCTCTCCCATCTTTCTGCTCCTCCCTCTCTCGCCCTCTCCTTTTTCTCTTTCTCCTGTTCTCTCATCACATCCAAGGCTCTCTTCACAACACATTTTTGCCAGCAAAACATCCAGGGATGTAGAAAGGGCTACTAGCTCGTTTAGGTGTTATTGTATCATTACCATATACACTTAAAGTCTATTCCAACGCTCAGTAAGACAAATAACGCGCAAATGACGGGGGAGGGGGCGGGGGGGGGGGGGGGGTCAAAGAAGGGACTGGGGGCATATATTTCCCATCTCCCTTTGGACTGTGTGCGCCCTGTAGCTCCCTCTGGAACAACCACAATTATGTAGAGAGAGAAATACATTATTAACATCTACTAGCATCTCTGTGTTATAGCTGGTGTATGGTGCTCACAAACAAAATGTAGAAAAACACCACATTATTTTCAGAACATGCCCCCTCTCATGTCTCCCATGTTTGCACCCATTTGTGTAGGGACTATGGCTACGTCCAGTGGCGTAGCTACGGGGGGGGGGGGGGCACCGCACCCCACCCCCCCCCCCCTCAAATAATATTAAAAACACAATCAATAACATAAGGAGGAAATCTGTGAAAAATACAGAAATGCATAAAGGTGTGCCCCAAATCATTCGGGTGCCCCCCAAGCAGTCCGACCACGCATGTACACCACTTTGAGAGGCTACAGTCAGCAGCTGAACCGGCAATTTCAATCAAGAATTTGAGATTGAAATTTCTCGGTTACATCCTTTGCAGTAATACTTGTCACCTCGGTCCGCTCGGGGGAGCGATGAAATCTCGCTTGGGTGTGAAGCTGTGTTTGTCATTATGTTGCCGTGTGTGTGTGTGTGTTTGTGTGTGTATGTTTATGTGTTTGTGGATATGTGTGTGTGTGTGTGTGTGTGTGCGTCATGTTTGTGTGCGTGTGTGTATGTGTTCGAGTTCGTGGGTATGTGATTGAGTGTGTGTGAGAGTGTGTGTGTTTGTGTATGTGTGTGTGTTTGTGTTTGTGTGCGTGTGTTTGTGTGTGTGTGTGTGTGTTTGTATGTGTGTATGTTTGACTATACTTGTGTGTGTGTGGTCAGCGTGTGTGAGTTAATTTATGATTACATGTCGGTTGATGCGTATGTGTGTGCACGTATGTGTATGTGTGTGCACGCATGGGTATATATGTGTATGTGTGTATGAGAGTGTGCGTCTGTATGTGTGTGTGCATATGCGTTGTGTGTTTATTTATTTATTTATTCAGTTTATTGACAATATAAAAACAGCCAATGGAAAACAGAAAAGGCAGAAGCCCAAACAAGTGTCTGTTTCCCTAATTACACATTTAAAATCAATAAATACGATAAGTATATAAACAGTAAATGAATGCTTATTGCATAATAGTATTTATTTGTACAATTAAAACATATTTAAGATTTACATTTCGCGATATATAACCACTCGATGGTGTATGCGAGTGAATTATGCTCATTATTGTGCCAGTGTGTCGTACGTGTGTCCGTATTATGCGTACGTGTGTGTTTCGCGTAAACCGTGCGTGTGTATGAAAGTGTGCGTTTAAACATGTCATTTCAGTGCATTTTGACACTATAATTAATATAGTTCTTAAACTTGAAAATTTGCACAAGAATATAAACATTATACTACAAATCTTACACTAGAAGTCTTACACTGGAAATATTACACTAGAAATATTACACTATAGAAATCTGTACTAGAAGTCTTACATTAGCAGTCTTACACTAGAAATCTTACACTAGACGTCCTACACTAGAAGTCTTTCATTAGAAGTCTTACACTAGAAACCTTACACTAGAAGTCTTTACTAGAAATCTTACACTAGAAGTCTTACACTAGAAGTCTAACAATACATGTCTTACACTAGAAGTGTCACAGATGAAGTTTTACACTGTGTGTGTTTTCATTTCGACTTAGAGAATTATTTCAAGGATTCAAATTCTACAAACAGTGCGTCTTAAGCCTGGCGCAGACAGAGCCGACTCGACCCGATCCGACTAGTTTTAATCAGGCTAGAGTTGGGCCCGGTCGGTCGGAGCCGATTCATCGTGTTGAATCGGCCCCAACTGGCATCCGACTGTCTCTCGACTGGCAAAATGTGTGTCGCGAGGCACTGAAAACTGAGCCGATCCGAATGAAAACCAGTCGGATCGGGTCGAGTCGGCTCTGTCTGCAGATCACTTTAAGCCCGGCGCAGACAGAGCCGACTCGACCCGATCCGACTGGTTTTCAGTCAGGCTAGAGTCAGTTTCGCTAAGTCGGAGTCGAACCAACGTGTTGAATCGGCCTCGAATGACCTCCGACTAGCACTTGACTGGCAAAACCGGAGTCCTTAGGCAGCGCATACTGAGTTAATCAGACTGAAAACCAGTCGGATCGGGTCGAGTCGGCTCTGTCTGCGCCGGGCCTTAGTTGACCTCCAAATTCCACTTATACAACGTGTATAGTCAACGATCGTGTTATAATTCTGAATTATATTTTGTTGGAATTGGACAAAAATTGAAATTAATTATACATGCACTGATATGCGAGAATTTGGAAGTGAATCACATTCATTTTAAGGCAAACATAACGGTGTACTTTTCACATGGGATTTAAATGAACAAACAAAAATCTCACAAAGAAAGTATAAATAGGCCTACCAAGGTATCTCTTTAAAATAATTTAGTATCTACTATTATAAGTATGAAACAAGCTTTGTTTTTTGCTTCATATTTTCACTTATAGTTAGTGAGATATTTATGATTTATTTTGAATACATCTCGGGATCATTGGCAATGAGTATAGCCTATATTTATTATATTGTATCGACCTCTTGTCAGTTTTTGCATGTGGTAACACAGTTATTACTTCTAGATCACTTTAATTAGATTTCCAAGACCGAGTATTCCCAATATGCTTACCAATACCATAACAATCGATTTTGAACTAACAAACTCCAGAAAAACTATAGGAGGAAAATTATTCGAAAAGGTTATAATGGAACATTATATTCGTCACAGCTGAAAATAACTGCATTCTGAACGAATAACATCGGAAAAAATGCCCATCGGGGTCCTATTTGATGACGTGTTAGTGCTCCCACGTCTGTATTTATGATGCGCACGTACGTAGACTTGTCACCTGATCTCCTTTCATTATGACCGCTATTAGGCCTGCTATGCTGAAAATATTCTACGAAAACACTTATCCAGTGAAACCTCGTTATAAAGAGCTCTGGCATAACCTATGCCTCTAAAACTAGTTAATCATAATCAATTTGTTGGTCCAATTAAGCTCATTATATATATCAACATACCAGGGCCCCAAATTTGAAAAAAAAAACAACGATTATAAGCATACGAAATTAATGAGGGGGAAGGATCTTAAAGGGGACCGCCAGGCAAAGAACAACACACACTTATATGATTAGTGGCATATATTGTGGAGGGAGACAGGGGGGGGGGGGGGGGGGGGGGAAGTTACGCCTTCACTGGATAGGCATTCTTATATCCAAATACAACAGTTATATTTGCCCTCAACCCCACCCCCTTGTAAGTTTCTCCTTGCTATTCTATTGGATCAACGCAGAAAGATAATTTGCATTTAGAATTACATCTATGTAGTGATATTAAAAAAAACACCATTGACAATGTAGGTCGGGTTAGACTGTTGACTAAATTGAGTTCTGCATATCATCTTGCAGGCCAGGGTCTCATCTATGTGATGAAAACAGAATACAGAGAGCTAGATTATTTGGTTTCTGCAAGTCTGCCAAACTTGTAAACATAAATTGTATTCCATCCATTTCGTACTTGGAAGGAATCAACTACTTCGGTTTAGCCAAGTGTAGGGACGCCATCTTTAGTCAAGATTCCTATAATGAGCTTCCCGTCAAAACCTCGCTGTATGTAAAGCCCTCTGCAGACAGAGCCGACTCGACCCGATCCGACTGGTTTCAATCAGGCTAGAGTTGGGCCTGGTCGGTCGGAGCAGATTTATCGTGTTGAATCGGCCCCAACTGGCATCCGACTGTCTCTCGACTGGCAAAATGTGTGTCGCGAGGCACTAAAAACTGAGCCGATCGGAATGACAACCAGTCGAGTCGGCTCTGTCTGCGCCGTGCATAAGAGCCACGAAAAGCAACTTGTGTGGAATGGAATGACACGTGGCTATTTCGTTAATTAAGTTACTTGGTCTACGTGGTACTTACGGGAATGCAGATATAACATTTTAATCATTATGTTCAAAATGTTGCCACGTGTAACATGCAAAATAAACCCTGTTGATTGACTTTTCTTTGTTACGGTATAGTTGCCGAATGTATGACGTGGCTAAAACGTGCCACCCATATTCATGAAAGCCTGCTAAGCTTAATTCCTTGCTAAGTCTATTTTGGATGACGTGGCTAAGAATTATAAACAAGATCTTTTAGTTGCTAACGAAGGTTAACTTAGTGGGTAGCTAAGGCTTACCCAGTTGACCGTAGTTGAGGACTAGGAAAGATGTTTGTTGCTCGATAAACTGCACATCAAAAATACACTTAGCAAGTAACATATGGAGCCTGCATACTACGGGATCGTCAAATTATCGCTTCTTTGCTTTACGTGGTCCTTACAGGAATGCTATACGAGGATCAACATAGGGTGCAATTTTGCACCCCTTCTTGAGGGTGCAATCTTGTACCTTTGGGGTACAACTTTGCACCTTTAAAGGTGCAAGATTGCACCCTCAAGAAAGGGTGCAAAATCGCAGCCTATGTTGAGGGTGCAAAGTTGTACCTTAAAAGGAGCCGCCAGCATCACTTTGCACCTTTAAAGGTGCAAAGTTGTACCTTTTTTTCTTAGTGTGTATACGCACGTGCAGATCTTGTGAAAATCGTTCGGCAAACCTTCCTCCCTGCGCTTTCAAGAGCAAAAGTGCTTTTGATTTTAAAAAAATGTGCTTTTGCAGGTCATAATTACTTTATAGTTAATTCCTCTGCCTCGCAACATGTTGGTTTAAAGCTCTCTCTAAACCAGGACTTTGATCCCTTCAACAACTCAGAATATTAATATAATATTAAAATGTTTTCATTATGACCTTATAATGTGAATCATATCCTGCACACGTCTTTATAATAGTATTCTCTTGGTACGGAGTTTTGGCGTCATAACTCGTCGCAGTGACGTATACGTAATTCTACTACTACACATTATATGAGGGGGCATAGGGGCACATGCTCTCCAATTGAACTGCAGTACTAATAGAGCAAAGAAACATACAGACAAATCGAAATAATTATGTTAACCAGATGATCTGAGTCAGGCCAGGGAACGCTAAAGCGCTTAGCCTCGTAGTCTATAGTAGTGAAAACAGTTTTCAAATGTTCGTCCGTTGCCATGGCTCCACCAGGGATCTAAAGCCCAGCGCACACAGAGCCGACTCGATCCGATCCGACTGGTTTTCAGTCAGGCTAGAGTCGGTTTCGCGCATTCGGAGCCGATTCAACATATTGAATCGGGCTCGAATGATCTCCGACAGGCTCTTGACCGGCAAAATAGGAGTCCTGAGGCAACGTATACTGAGCTGAACAGACTGAAAACCAGTCGGATCGGGTCGAGTCGGCTTTGTCTGCGCCGGGCTTAACTCATTCCTTGTGTCACGATCACGTGGTTGCTTTGATCTTGGCAAAAAATAAGAGTTACAATTTTGTTTTATTGAATTCATCAGAATTGAACTGTGTAAATCAAAGGAATCTTAGTAATAGCTTTGTTGACATGTGCAAAAACTGGCAAATGATTGATAAAATTTGTATATCTGTGATCCGATATGTCCACTGAGTGATCCCGTGGTAAATGAATGTTACACGTATGATCAAGTAATGAGCGAATATGCCAGGTGATATTCACTAACTCATTGCCCTGACTTTTGTACACATATCCAATGGATAATTAAAAAACCAAACACTTGAATCGTAAATATCTTTCAAACGAATGGGAAATTCGGAGAACCGAAAGCTGTTCCATGCTTCTATTGGTACATGTAATATAACAGGGCATGATAGTATACAGTTGTTAACTGGTGGTGGAGGGAAAAGCACGGAATGTTCCACTCCCGAGGGATTTTAAATGCTATTAACGATTAAGGGAAGAGTAAATAAGTCCCGAGACGTAGTCGAGGGACTTATTTTCTTCACGAAATAGCATTTAAAATCCCGAGGGGAACATTCCATGATTTTCCCGACAGCAAAGTTAACAACTGCTTTATCATCTGAATTGCCATGTAACAGTGCCATGTAACATCAAAAAATTTTACATGGCAGCTGATGTACTGTATTTACTAAGTCAGTTGATAATACGTTTTGTGGATTTGGACAATGTTCCTAGATCCCTGTAACTGTCACTGTATACATGAATAATAAGTCGTGCAAACCATTATAATGTGACCCATTTGAATAGTGGTTGGCTGGGTTGAACAGTAATGTGAATATTAGTTTACCGTTTACCAAATGCAACATCTGTGCCAATCGGCTCGTTTGGCACGCCCGCAAACGTGCGAATCGACACTCAAAGCACAGAGAGGGTCAAATTAAATTATTATGATTGAAGTCCGTTTAATAGATACATGTAGGTCGGTGTACTTCAGCGCACATTAATCCTAGTTATGTGGACAAGCTATACTAGCGTCGGTACGTGGTCTAAATTACTAAACAATTGACCACAGGTCAAACCAAGATAATTAAGATTGTCCGTGGCACCTTGGACGGACATCGGAAATGGTCAATGACGAAACGAAAGCAGCAAAGTACATTTTTCCTTAGTAATTTACCATTTAGATCATAGTTGGATAGCCAGGGTCAAATCATAAGACTTTCTTTTCTCAATGGTCAGATGGTGTTGTTGTTTTGGCATGTTGGTGCTCAATGTTCCCCATGGATTGATGTTCGTGTTCGTGTTGTTGTTTGTGTTGTTGTTTTAGTTGTAGTGGTGTTCATTCTTTACCCATTGTTCGGGTTGAATGAATTATAGTATTATTGTGAGTAACTGCGTAATAGGAGAGCATGTGGGAGCATGATTGCGTTGAAGAGGCAACATGTGTAACGAATAATGATGTTGCAATCAGTATTATATATTCATGTTCTTCTATGCGTGGGGTCAATAGGGTTCTAACTCCCCCACCCCCTCCCCCTTCCCTGATAGCAGACACTGGTAAAAATTACGTCAAATTTACGTCATTTTACGTCGGGTACGTCGTCTTAACGACGTCTTAAATTAACGTCAAAAAGTGAAGATTTTGCACCCACGTTTACCGTGATATCGACGTCATATTTTGACGTGATATTGACGTATGTTTTTTCCAAAAAGGCGTCTTTATGACGTCTTTAAGTCGTCAATTTGTACCATTAATTACGTTATTAAGACGACATAAAGACGTCGTATTGGTCAAAATACGACGTGATTTTTACGTCTGGATTTGACGTGATTTTCACCTTGTGTACGTCGTCTTTAAGACGTCGTAAATTAACGTAAAAAAGTGAAGATTTTGCACCCGCGTTTACCGTGATATCGACGTCATATTTTGACGTGATATTGACGTATTTTTTTCCGAAAAGGCGTCTTTATGACGTCTTTAAGTCGTCAATTTGTACCATTAATTACGTTATTAAGACGACATAAAGACGTCTTATTGGTCAATATAAGACGTGATTTTTACGTATTGATTTGACGTGATTTTCAAGTCGTGTACGTCGTCTTAAAGACGTCATAAATTCACGTCAAAAAATGAAGATTTTGCACCCGCGTTTCACGACATATAGACGTCATATTTTGACGTGCTAACGGCGTCTTTTTATGACGAAAAGACGTCGTATTGACGTCATATTTTGAAGCGATTTTTACATTATTAATAATTAAAAAATTGAGATGGTTATGTCTTGTAGTATATTCCACAGTCAACACTTTTATAACATATAACATATAACATATAACATATAACATGTAACACATAATCCTATCCTATTCCTAAATCCTAAACCTATCCTATAACCTACGTCTAACACCTTACTGATCAGTTGTCGTATAGGTTCCGTATATATATCCCGCTTCTTAGTATGTGAGATTTAAATGGTTAGTATTGACTGTTTAGTATTTCAAAGAGTTGATGCCTAAATAATTAATTTGCAAATCATGTTAAGAATATTAAAAACAGGTTGGTATTTATATTAGTTTTAATATCTGCAAAAACAAGATCATAATAACAATGTTTTCAATGTAAATAGTTATAAAAATTGGAATTTTACTTTGCACTCTAATGCGGTTGTTTATAATCGATCATGAATGAATCCTGTATCCATTAGATCTGAAGACGTTAATCATAAGTCCTACTGTATTTTCTTTTGTTATTCATGTTCTAAAAGGTTTCTTTATAAAATTTAGCAATATTACCACCTTGGGATCATTGGGTTATTTCCACTTTGATACGATCGTTTATAATCGATCATGAATTATTCCTGTAGGCGATCCTATTATGTTGTAGACGTTCATAAGTCCAATATTTGTTTGTTTGTTTTTACTCATGTTCTAAAGGGATTCTTTAGGAAATCTAGCAATATTACCACCCTGGCATCATTGGGTTATTTCATGGGCGTCGATACTTACGTAATACCCATTCATCAGGGGGGGATGGATGAATGGATCATCCCCCCCTGATCAATGGGTATCAATGACAGATCGACGCCCGTGGGTTATTTCCACTTTGATACTATCGTTTATAATCGATGATGAATTATTCCTGTAGGCGATAATAGGTTGTAGACAGTCCAATATTTGTTTGTTTTTTCTCATGTGCTTAAAGGTTTCTTTAGATAATTTAGCAATGTTACCTTGGCAACATTGAAAATTTGCTGTAGAATTAGCATTATACAGATAATCAGCTAAATTGCATATTTGTTTTATTAGGTCAGAGGCAGGCGCGCCGGAAGCAGTTTTGGATTGGGGGGGGGGGGGGCAAAACCCCAAGGGGGCTCACAATTTTGGTGTGTATAGGGGCTCATGCCCAACCACACTCTGGGTTGCCAAGTTTGAGCCAGAGGTGAGAGTGAGACATTGCGAGGGAGCGAAGCGACTGAGCGGGGGGAGGGTGTGGGAGGGGGGTGTCCCCCCTCCCACGGTAGGGAGTTTTTGCATTTTTGGACTTGAAATTGTGCAATCTGATGCATACCTAGATAGGAAATTCGGCTGTATTTGGGAAAGCGTGATATGATTTGATCGACCAGAAAGTTTTAATATATTTTTCACGTAGAAAACAAATAATTGACACACTAATATATATGTACGCCAAAACACACACACACAACACAACATGAACCATAATTATGCAACATTATGTATGATCCAACAACACACTGCCAATAATGAGTCCCGATGGAGCGAAGCGCCTGAGGGCTGGGGCAGGGAGGGAGGGGGAGGGTTTGGGAGGGGGTATCCCCCTCCCACGGTAAGAAAGATTTTGCATTTATGAATTTGAAATTGTGCAATCTGGTGCATACCTAGATAATAAATTCGGGCTTAAGATTAACTGCATCTGGGAAAGCGTGTTATGATTTGATATATTTTTCACGAAGAAAGCAAATAATTGACGCACTAATAAATATGCACCACTCCCACATAAATATTGTATTTAGTGTCATACACAGTTCCAACATAAACCATATATGGCTTATGTATGATCCAACAACATGGCCTACAGCCAATAATGAATCCCTGATAGCAAACATTGGTAAAAATTACGTCAAATTTACGTCGTTTTTCGTCGTGCACGTCGTCTTAAAGACGTCTTAAATTCACGTCAAAAAGTGAAGATTTTGCACCCGCGTTTACCGTCATATAGACGTCATATTTTGACGTGAAAATGACGTATTTTTTTCCGAAAAGGCGTCTTTAAGACGTCTTGAAGACGTCAATTTGTACCATAAATTACGCCATTTAGACGACATAAAGACGTCTTATTGGTCAATATAAGACGTGATTTTTACGTCTGGAATTGACGTCATTTCCACCTTATGTACGTCGTCTTAAAGACGTCGTAAATTCACGTCAAAAAGAGAAGATTTTGCACCCGCGTTATCGTTATATAGACGTCATATTTTGACGTGAAAATGACGTATTTTTTTCCGAAAAGGCGTCTTTACGACGTCTTGAAGACGTCAATTTGTACCATAAATTACGCCATTTAGACGACATAAAGACGTCTTATTGGTCAATATAAGACGTGATTTTTACGTCGTGATTTGACGTCATTTCCACCTTGTGTACGTCGTTTTTAAGACGTCGTAAATTCACGTCAAAAAGTGAAGATTTTGCACCCGCGTTTACCGTCATATAGACGTCATATTTTGACGTGATAATGACGTATTTTCCCCCGAAAAGGCGTCTTTACAACGTCTTTAAGACGTCAATTTGTACCATAAATTACGCCATTTAGACGACATAAAGACGTCTTATTGGTCAATATAAGACGTGCTTTTTACGTCTGGATTTGACGTCATTTCCACCTTGTGTACGTCGTTTTTAAGACGTCGTAAATTCACGTCAAAAAGTGAAGATTTTGCACCCGCGTTTACCGTGATATAGACGTCATATTTTGACGTGATAATGACGTATTTTTATCCGAAAAGGCGTCTTTATGACGTCTTGAAGACGTCAATTTGTACCATAAATTACGCCATTTAGACAACATAAAGACGTCTTATTGGTCAATAGAAGACGCGATTTTTACGTCTGGATTTGACGTCATTTCCACCTTGTGTACGTCCTCTTTAAGACGTCGTAAATTCACGTCAAAAAGTGAAGATTTTGCACCCGCGTTTACCGTCATATAGACGTCATATTTTGACGTGATAATGACGTATCTTTTTCCGAAAAGGCGTCTTGAAGACGTCTTGAAGACGTCAATTTGTACCATAAATTACGCCATTTAGACGACATAAAGACGTCTTATTGACGACATAAAAAGGTCGTCCATACGCCAAAAATAATTGTTTAAATGTCTTTGAAAGACGTCATAATCACGTTGAAATAACGTCGTCTATACTCTATACGACAAAAAATAATTGGGAAAAATGGTTTTTAAAAGACGTCACAATGACGTCGTAATGAGGTCGTTCATACGACAAAAAATGATGGCAAAAACTAGTCTTGTAAAGACGTCATAATGACGTCTTAATATTGTCGTGCGTACGACACAAACCTTAATGGCAAAAATGGTCCTTTCAAAGACATTATAAAGACGTCATTATAAAGCCTTTTATACTACAAAATAAATACTTAAAAATGATCTTTTAATGACGTGATAATGACGTCGTTTTTACATCCTTAATATGACGAAAAAGCATTGGAAAAAATGGTCTTTGAAAGACGTCACAATGACGTTGTAAAAAGGTCGTCCATACGACAATAAATGATGGCAAAAACTAGTCTTGAAAACACATCATAATGACGTCGTATTAACGTCGTCGTACGACACAAACCATAATGGCAAAAATAGTCTTTAAAAGACATCATCAAGACGTCAATTTTTAGACGTTTTTATGACAAAATAAATAGTGAAAAAAATGGTCTTTGAAAGACGTCAAAATGACGTAGTAAAAAGGTCGTCCATACGACAAAAAATGATGGCAACAAACTAGTCTTGAAAAGACTTCAAAATGACGTCGTAAAGTGGTCGTCCATACGACAAAAAATGATGGCAAAATAGTCTTTCAAAGACATCATAAAGACGTCGTTGTTACGTCTTCTATACGACAAAAATAAATACTGAAAAAGTGATCTTTAAATGACGTAATATTAACGTCATTTTTACGTCCTTCCACACGACAAAAAACAATTGGAATATGGTCTTTGAAAGACGTCACATTAACGTCGTAAAAAGGGCGTCCATACGACAAAAAATGATGGCAAAAAATTGGTCTTGAAAAGACGTCAAACTTACGTCTTTATAGCGTTATTGATACGACATAAACTCGTATGGCAAAAATGGTCTTTAAACGACATTATAAAGACGTCGTTATCATGTCTTCTATACGACAATAATACATTCGTAAAAATGGTCTTTGAACGACGTTATAATGACATCGTTTTTACGTCTTTCCTACGACAAAAATAAATAGTGGAAAAAATGGTCGTTTAAAGATGTTATAATGACGTCAATTTTACGTCTTTTATACGACATAAGTCATCATGTCAAAAATGGTCTTTAAAATACGTCATAATGACGTCGTATTCTGATCGTTTGTACGACATATGACGTGTTTACCAGTTCACGAACAAATTAAGACGTCAAAAAGACGTCAGTCTGCTATCAGGGTTGCCTCGTCATTGTTACCCCTATTGCCCCACTTTGCCCACATCGATATATACAAAATACAGTATAAATCAAACCAATTGTCATTTATAGAACGGGTTGTCAAGTCCGTGTGAATTTACCCTATACCTTAATCAGTAAAAAAAAAAAAAGCCTGTTATGGACAATAAAACGGAGAGAATGGCGGGCTCACTGTCATTGTAAGCTTCCTCTTTTAATCAGGCCACAGTATATATAGTAGGACTTTTATCGACGAAAATCACAGGGTAAGCAAGCCCATTACTATTCTTTTCATTACATTTTGTTTCCATGTCACGTGTGTTATTTTAGAAAACTGTGTGACACATGCATGGAAACAATGTACATAATTATAATAAATATTATAGCTTTACTGATGTATTATATTGGTAGTTAGTAAATTGCTATAGCTTGTTGGTCAGAAGGCCTACTATGCACCCTTATCGTCTTCAACCCCACTATCATGTCTATAGGACATTGACAAATAAATTAAGAAAACCATAACGATATTATGATTTGGGGGACAGACTGCTACTACCCCCCCCCCCCCCCCTCCCTCCACACCTCCCCTCCCATGGAAAGTTTCCCCTTCATTCGGCGGTCTTCTGATCGCACGGCATTGAGAGAGTTACCTGAGGTGGTTTAGTGTCATTTTAGTGACAATGGGGACCCTCCCCCCCAAAAAAAATGTGTGTGGGGGTGGGGGTGGGGGGGGGGGGCTTGAAGATGGAGAAGGGTTGAGAAGGCCTGCAGAGGATGTCGGTGTTGTCGAGATTGGGGGCGAGGGTACACCCTAAGGCTCCAATTACCTCAATGTATGCAATGTACCATTTTGATGTTGATAGCTGAAAGTATAGAACAGACAGATTACACTGCGACCCTGTAGTAATATCATTCCCAATATCAGCAACCATGGCAACGTTTTAATTGTTTCCCCCCTTTAATCAAGGAAAGGAAATGTTTACCGAAAATTGTGTCTTTGAAACAATTCAGCCACCACAACATTAAAACCAACAAAGTAAGATATGACAACCCAATCGTTGTTCATAAACAAGTTATCCTTCGAAACAACACGTTACACCGATATTCATTCAGGATAAAGTTCCCAAGAAAGCGCGCCAATGTGATAGCATGTTGCTTGTTATAAATTTGTCCTCCATTTTTAGTGAAAAGTCTCCAACGTGCTGGCATTGACACACCCGCAACCAGAGCCATGGACGCATTTTCCGGTATTCGATTATTTAGCCTTTCAATTTGAGTCTATCTAAAAACCATGTGAACAGTTCATTGATTTTTGTAATATTGCTATATAATATATCATTTCCATGCCATTGAACTTTATTTATCATAATCGGTCATGATCGTTTCGTAATGAGACGTCCTTCCTGCAACTTGGTTTAAAACCAGATTCAACCGGTTTAGTAAAACCATGCACGTCCTTTAAATACTTATTACTCGGTGATGTCAGATTTAGATATACAAACGTCTGACTTGACTCAGATAATTAAAGGCACATTCGGGTTCTGAAGACTCTCTAAAATCGTCCCAAATGGCCGCAGTATTTTAATAATTAATAAATACATACAAAATTGTCATTATGCGGTAAGATTTTCATAATAGGTCTGTACTCTCATCACAGTGTAAAGTGTAAACCCTTAAAACCATTTGACAGTTTCGGAAATCACGAAATTATTTGTCACTTTTGCGCATTTATTGCACAATCATGTGAAAGAGCTTATTACAAATCATTAGTAAATAATTATATATAGACAAACAATATTTAAAACACAAACTTACGCAATAAAAATAACCGAAATTTTACCTTTTAAAGCGGAAAATGAACATACTTTATTTTAACAACGGTCCACATAGATAAACGCGTGGGGCAATGCATTGGTAAATGTTTACGGCGGTGGGATTGTATTATGTTTGTAATATCACTAAGGAAACAATTTCCACCCTGTTCACCACATAACATCAGCAGTGATTTGATTTGTCACTTATTTGTCCATTATTTTGGAGTATCTCTGAAATTGTGTCGAATTTATTTTAGCCTGCAAATCTCCGATATACTGTATTTGAAGGAGGGTGTGGGGGGGGGGGGGGGGGGGCTTAGAGGGCTATAGCCCCCCCTCCCATTTGTTCAATTATTATATTTTCAAATGTTTTGAAAATGTCAATATTCGAGAGGAAAGACCTACAACTCGGGCGAAACATTTTCGTGTATCTTTTTGTAAAATTTGGGCAAAACATGGCATATTTTGGCAAAATGTGTACATTTCTCGGCGAAATCATGTAATTTTCTGACACAATGAATTGCTGGAGACAATATTGCCCCTCTCAAAGGAAAAGCTTATTAACATCATATTTATTCATCAATATTTAGTTCACCATTATTTCAATCTGTGTATTTATTTACGGACTTAAAATGATGAATGACTCTTCGTGCGGGTGAACATAATTCAATCATTTAAAATATTTCTAGTCAGTTCCCCTATGTTTGATAATCACTTCGCGTGATCCCGCGCACTTTCTTTAGATAAGTCGATTTAATTATCCTTGGGTTAGTTCCCGGTTTATATAGCCTCTGACTATTTGAGCAATGAAAAGAGTTTCATGTGAACGTCCCATATTCAAGGGTCTTTGTGGCTCGATGGTTAAAGGGATCTAGTAACTTTGTTGACATGTGCAAAAAGTGATGAAGGGTTGATGCAATGTATATTGTTGTCCACAGGGTCCACAGGGTATTGTGTGAAAATTTCAAGTCAAATCGACATTTCGCTCAAGTAATGAGCGAAAATGCAAAGTGATATTCACTATAAACTCACTGCACTCACTTTGTACACGGTTTCAAAACTCCGGGGGAGTTTTTCTTATCTGAATACTTCGATCGTACATATCTTTGTAACGAAAGGGAAATTTGAAAAACCGAAACCGGTCCCATGATTTTATTGTTAATACGAATACAACAAGGTATGAGGGAACCGCTAGAATTAAAATTTTACTTTGAGGATTTGGACAAAGTTACTAAGTCCCTTTAAGCCTGTCAAGCAATCCGGAGGTCTCAGGTTCGATTTTCCGGCGAAGCCTATTTTTCTTTGCTCATTTTCAATCAATAGTTAAAACAAATGAACAGTTTTAAGACTTGCTTGAAATGTATAAAAGATGGGATTCATGTAGCAACCCAGAATGTGATAATTAAAAGAGGGGTAACAGCCACTGGCTAAGAAACGGATCGCTGGTGAAATAAAGAATTTTAGAATAATGTTGGTCTTATTTATGATGTGTGTATATTATTTCATTATTTATTTTTGCTGTTGTTTCATTGCTTTATCTTTGTCCCAGCAAGGGCAGTGCCATGGGCGAGTATTTATACAGGAGTTTATAGCTTCCTTGCCCCCCCCCCCCCCCACACCCCACCCCTAATAACAAAAATGCATACATTTATTAATAAAATACCGCCATAAAAAGAATGTGTGAGATAAAAACAAAATAATGCCTTAATGACATGATGGTCGGAGGGTTAACATTAGCGCTATTATAGGAACTCTGATGGTAAATGTGGGATATATAATAAAACAAATCCTATCTTGATGCTGAAAAGAGGCTTTCCTCCTAATATGTATATTATGATACATGTTGTCAAAGGAGCGTTACTATTGAAATGACGTCTTCGACCACAGCATGTACAACATTGCCTGTAATTTAGCCAGAATCTAATAGCGATTAGCAGCTAAATTGTAAGTTTGTTACCGGACCAGCAGACGGAGATCCGTGAGGTCTAATCTAACCAGGGACCTGTTATACCCGCTCCTGGTCTGACTCATCGCCGATGGTAAGAGTCAGAGGCGTAGCTACGCAAGCCTGGGGGGGGGGGGGGGGGGCGTTCGAAAATAAAATAATTTAGATACAGAGTGTGTACCTTATAAGTAGCACGTATACCCTTATAAAGAGTAAACCCATTATATACCAATGTATAGCGTTAAGATTATCTGGGATAATTTTGTTCAAAGCCCGAGTAATTTTGACCAAAAATTAGATGATTTTGCTCAGCCCAGGTTATTTTGACCGAAAATGAGATAGATGGTTTGAACCGAAATTAACCGTTTTTCACTATCAAGTAGTATATTGTATTATCATCACAATCTGTTTAGTATTTTCACCGTATTTTTGTATTCCTTGCAACATGTCTTAGTCACGTTTTTGGGTTGTGATAAGGGTTAGCCCGTTCTAAATGACACAATAACTGTGTCAGTTTATTTCGCTTTATTATATATTTTTGTTGTTGCTTTGCTTGCAACACGTCTGGGAAATGTGTTCAGGTTATGATAAGGGTAAAGCCCGTCCCAATGACACAGTTATATGAAAATAACACCCAAAACAACCCTCGATGGTCCCATTTTGATTCTTGGGGTCTCATCCGGTATGGAAAGTTGCCGGAAGAGGGATGCCATAAAATGTTTATTTCTGTCAATTTTGAACCTGATCAGCTGGTTACTAACCCCGTGGTCTCGTTTTGTTTTGATTTGATTTTGCATGTATAACAACATGTTTACCAGATGTGTGACTGAGGATGAAACATGGGGGTGTTTCACAAAGATCTAAGTTGATCTTAGCACTAAGATATAATCTTAAATATAATGGAAAGCCATTAGTGTCTCGAAACAGTTTTATAAAAAGTTATGTTGAAATGCATAAAATGTTGATTCAAATCATATATATTTTCTAATTATCAAAGAGATTCATAATCTTCACATAAAATTCATGAAATCTCTTTGATAATTAGAAAATATATATGATTTGAATCAACATTTTATGCATTTCAACATAACTTTTACAAAAATGTTTCAAGACACTAATGGCTTTCCATAATATTTAAGACCATCTTAGTGCTAAGATCAACTTAGGATCTTTGTGAAACACCCCCTGGTCATAAATACAATGCATGTTTAACAGCATGACTATTGTATGTAGTAGGAATAATACAACTATATACTAATAATATTGTAATTTTATACACCCATGTTTAGTACACACATAACTATCGCAAAAATCCCCCAAATTAAGAAAGAAAGGTTTTTGAACCAATAGTTTTTTCCAGACCTGTATAACGGGGAACAACAATGGTGAAGCATCTTTACAAATCATTCATTGCACTTCCAATAATTTAAAACCTGTTGAAACAGGTTAAACAGAAAATAGAAAACCCCAACTTTTGGGTAAGAAATAAATGCAGGTTGCTTATTGATCAATAAAGTTCTACCACCGATGACGTCACGGTTTGTCACCAATCAGCTGTTAAGAAGACTTTCCGCTTAGCAACAATGGAGGAAAAGACCCACAGTTATTGACTAATCCGTGATGATCGGACGATCCAACGTCAACAGCTCATGTACCTACTAGCGCTATATATTACCACAAGTGGGCTAACCAAAAAGTACAGAATTGAGCTGTCCGCGAATTAGAACGGATCTGTGAAATAAAATATTGCTCCACAAATCCGCCCCTCGCCACTCGTCCAATGTCTAGCCGCTGTATGCAAACTGAAACTCGATTATTTAACAAAATTTATTCACGATCGTTTGTAATACGATTCATCAGTGCTTCCTGCGATAATTACTTGAAATCGTGGATTCGGGGCGATGTAAATTTCTACCCTTCTGGATTCCCGCCAACTTGAAGGAATTAGAGAATACAAACCTTGCTCGATGAATTGATAGAATCGTCTGCCAAACTCAGCCGCCTTTGTTGGAAGCAGAATTCTGAAGCTGATGATAGATCGACAGTTCGTTTGAGGGAGAGCGTTCTGTCATTTTGAGTTCACACTTAATCCGAAGAAGTTAGAAAAGAAGGATTTTCCAAGACAAGATGGCGATCATAATGAGCAGTTGCTGTTGTTTTGATACCGTTGAGCGGGGGACTGTAGCATCGGCCGTATACGCCATGGTAAGATAATTACTTTCAACATTATTTTGAAATTTCACATTGGAAATGTTGTAACTTGAATTACACTCTTAAATTCTAGGATTGCATGTTTAACTCCTAACGATTTGTTTTTATCCAAGCCGGATTAAATAAGTGACAATTATCTTTTGAAGTTACATAAATTTTGTTTTTGTTTTAGTCCAACGGATTTACATGGAAGTCCAAAGGATTTACCTTTTAATCCAAGCGCGACTTTGGAGAGTGACTATTCCTTTTGAATTAAATCCGAGAGATTAAGAGATTACTAACTATTGCTCAGATTTAATTTCAGTACTATATTATATTCAGTAATAAAACCCAACATAAGGTTTCAACAGTTATATTTCATAACATGCATCAAAATTGCATTTAATCAATCGTTCGGACCATTAACATGATTAAGGTGCATAGCTAACACTTTTATATGCTCATTGACATGTGCATTAATACCTTGATGACATGTCTGGAGTTATTGTATTTTGTGTCTTTAATAATGAATTTAACAATAACAATTACTCTTTAAAAAAAGAAGATAAATGATAATGAGATCAATCACAATACTTGTCTATGCTTTCAAAATTATGTGAAAATGTCAAGGCGAAATGTTAAGTTCGGTTTAATGTCGAATGTGTTGTCGAAATGAAGACAAAGAAATGAAAATGAGCTCATGGAGTTTGGAGAAGCGTTACATTATCTTATATAAACTCTTACAACTTTTGTAATAATTACAAGTCCTGTTCATAATTTTCCCCAAACGTGTGTATTGCCACAGGCCCTAAGACATAGATATACATCAGATACTTCATCTCCAAAACTCAAAAACAGTAATACGATTTTCAAGTACCTTGCACCTGGACTTTCTTTTAGTACGTTTTGATGTTCTCTTAAGTCACTGACCTCGAATGCCGCAAAAAGGGTATTGCAACTTTAAATGCAACATCCGCCAAAAATCCCTCGAATCACCCCTTTAAAACGCGGCGGCATGTTTGTGTCCATGTGTGAAACCCACTTGTACAGCGATGACTCATTTCAACCCACATTGAATCCCAATGTCGAAATAAATAGTATCGCTTTGAGACAGACCCATTGTTTTAGTTCAATATTGTCAAATTCCATCGTCTATAGAGAGTGCATGCCAACTACCCATTTAACTGAAGGTCCCGGGTACATAGGTCCGTCAGACCGGATTACTGCGTGATATACAACCATAATAGTGGTGTACTATTAGGGGGGGGGGGGGGGGGTGGGCATGTGCCCCAAAACAATTGAACGTGAACAATATCAAACCGTAAGGATAATCATTAAAAAACAAAAACAACAATTGATAGGGTGTGCCTCCTTCCAATAATTACGTTGTTACTAAATCTTCACATACTGTACATTTGCGGGCATTGACAATGAAACCTATTTATTTCAGCATCGTTAACTTCGAGATCCTGAAATCTACTTACTGTTGACTCTGTATACGGCCCATCCGGTTCTCGTAGTCAATAGGTTAAACATTATTTTCTTTTTACTTATTCTGTAGAAGATGAATTAATTTTATTATTTTGATAACTTTGTTATAATTAAAAAAACAATTGTATAAATCTAAACCCGAACCTGATTTAAAACTGATTATTTTACGGTATGACTCGACCATCCAACTTTTGTTAGTGCCTTTTGGCACCATGTAGCTGCTCATCCACTCAAGCTCCCCGCTTGGTCTACTGCATTTATTTATGTTATATGTTATTATGATAATATAGATAAATTATTGTCACAATCATAAATCATGATTGTATAACTATTCTAATGTCTTTGTTTCTTATTGTAATGTATTGAAACAAAACATTTTCTTTTCGACCTTGTATATTTCATTTTGATTTTGTTAATAAATGCAGAAATAAATCTGCCTTTAACAAAAAAAATGAAGTTACTTGCAGGTACAGTGGAAGCAAGTGCGAAGTACTCTCCGCACAATGTATACGTAATCCCAGCAAGAACAGGTTAAACTACAGAGAAACTTTTCTACAAGCGATGATCTGTTTTCTGAACAGACAAGCATGATATTACTTGTTTGTGTCATCAAACATAGAAAAAGAGGACACCCAAATTACCCCAAAATGTGCGGCTATAATGCTCTCAACTGTATCCGGTAGCCGGAAATCAATGGCACCGTTGGCTGTCAACAAGGAACTTTCCAACGCACACTTTCACAACATTTATATCATTCCCACCAATAAAAACGCAATTTATTGAATACACAGTATGATATACTGTGACAATCTTGGGTATTCCTTTAGGTAGATCATTATCTATTTCCGTTTTTGCGCTAACTTACGGGGTCCATAAGGTGTGCATGATACTAATGCCCAATTTCCGATTAACCCTAAACGTGCCAGTGGAGTACGTTCCCAGTGCCACATTAATTGGAGGGCCGTAGCTAAATTGCTTTGGGGGAATGGAAGGATTCTATTGAATATCAAATGTCCCACGCCTGAAGATTAGGGTGTGCACTGAACAATAGAGCCACTTACGACCGTATACAATGCCATCGCACAAAACAATGGGCATGGTCGATCGGGTACTCTATTGTGCTTGCAACTTAGCATTCACGTGATAGCTTCAATGCAAGCACTTGGCACGTTACGTGTTAACCATCTGAGCACCGTAGTCGACCCTTATTTAAATATAAATCCGGAGGTCTTGGGTGCGATTCCCATTTTACTTTGCTAATTTTATTAAATTATTTCTATAGCCTGTTTCCTCTGTTTTTTAAATTTTAATTCATGAAATAAGATATAAATTATAGAAGAGGGAATGTGCTGATATCTACTTTTCTGCTGTAGAAAAGTAGATTTCAGCACATTTCCTCTTATTACATTATAAGTATCAGACTTTGCCTATCTTTAGTAAGGAATAACCGCCCCTAACTGGGATATATATTGATAACTAAAAACGTTCCTAAGGAAAAGGTCATTATCATAAACAAATGCCTCATGAGCATGGATGCGGTTCGTTATTCCGAAGGTTCGTTATTCCGAACACACACATTTCGTATACTGTATACCTGAGGGTTCGTTAATCCGAAAATGAAATAGGGTTCGTTAATCCGAACATTTGTTGCATTAATCCGAAGGTTCGTTATTCCGAAGGTTCGTTTATCTGAAAATTAAATCGGGTTATATTCCGAAGGTTCGTTAATCCGAAAATGAGATGGGGCTCATTAATTCGAAAATGAAAATTGAAGTTCGTTAGTCCGAAAATCCGAAAATGATATGGGGTTCGTATTGAACCTTTCGGATTAACGTACCTCATTTCATTTTCGGATTAACGAACCTTCGGAATAACGAACCTTCGGAATAACCGAACCTTCGGAATAACGAACCTTCGGAATAACATAAAGGACTGCCTTTTCTGTAAAGATCTGTTCTTGGGCCGAATGAAGTCGGTTTAACGGGATAACCGTTTTCAGCACCGTCTCTCCTCCATAATCTTTAAAATCTTATTTTCTTGACTCATTTTGTGATTAATTAATTTAGGTAGGTATTCTTCATGAGTAATACTCGTATAATAAAAACACACACTCTCTTTCGGAAATCAGAAGTGAAAGCCAAAATTGATGCTGAAGGGATAAGAATCTGGGATGCATGGCTATTAGTTATTTAACCCTTGTAGTACCAATCATTTGATAGAAACGACCAACGCACGATATATGTTACCTATAAAGCTGCGATATGTTATAAGGTTAAACCCAATGCCTATTGGAACCCGGTGGATCCTTATACACGGGTCATGTGTATGCAAAATCTAGAGGATGAAACAGGGTCATTCGAGGAGTAATCGACCGGTCGTTTAATTTAGATCTGGGTTTTCTTTTTTGTTTGCTTGCTGTCCTTTTTGTTAGTTAGTTAAAGTCCTTCCCTTGCAAATTTGGCACATACGGCGGCGCCTATCACCGATTCATTAGCCCTAGGCCACACGCCTACTATATTATGTAGTGAAAGTTACAGAATGGGGTCAGTCCTCTGGTAACTCCGCGCGTTCCATTCTAGAAATGCCGAGCGTCTGGCTAGAAGGTAGAAGGTACCATTTTTAAAGTCTTTGTTCAGACCCGGTCTGGGTTCGAACCCGGGACCTCCCATGCATGAGGCGGACACTCTAACCGCTCTGCAACCATACTCGGTATTGTCCTTATGAGGTGCGTTTGAATACTAGTCTTGTCTAGAACAGAATCAGCGGTTCAGGCATATGTACATAATCTAACCCCTTGATTGTCGGAAAGCCTGTGCTACATTGCTTAAGTAAGGGCAATGTTTTCTAATGAAAATGTTAGTCTTACACCACCTTGTTCCCTTTCTTTCATACCCGTTTCTCACACACCGACCATTGCATATAACATTTCCAACCCCTTGACTTCCTAGGAAAAAAAACACATGTTACATTTATGTAATTATGTTGTCTGTTGAACATTAAATGTTAATCTCAAAATCCTTTCATTTTTTCTCTCTCTCTCTCTTTTCATGACACAGCTGACGTCTATCCTCGCGTTCGGATGGGTGACTTACCGGATACAGCCGATCCAGGCACTCTTCCAAGGTTCGTCACATGAATGTTGTATACCAGTGCGGCAAGGGAGGGGGTTAATGAGGGTTTTTAAAGGGATCTAGTAACTTTGTTGACATGTGCAGAAGGTGATAAATGGTTGATATAATGTATATTGTTGTTATCTGATATGTCCACTGGGTGTTATGTGAACATTTTAAGTTAAATGGACGTTATATGGTCGAGTAATGAGCAAAAATGCAAAGTGATATTCACTAACTCATTGCACTCACTTTGTACACGGTTCTGACGATCCAGTGGATAATTTAACATCTGAACACTTTAATCGTAAATATCTTTTTAACGAAAGGGAAATTTGACAAACCAAAACCTGTCCCATGTTTTTATTGTTAATACGAATACAACAAGGTATGAGGGAACCGCTAGAATTCCAATTAGATTTTGAGGATTTGGACAATGTTACTAAGTCCCTTTAAGTTTGTTTTATGATACAAAGGGGAAATCTATTCCGAACGTATAAATGACATTATCAAATAATCTTTCCAACCCTTTTCTCATCAAAGAGGTTGGAAGTTGGTTTCACGTCTAGAATAGTTACAGGGGGTGAAGGCGGTTGCCCCTGTCTTCTATAGCTACATCGCCGCGTAGAATGACCCCGATTTTAATAAGCGAGTTCCGCTTTTTGTTATTCAATAACATGTTGTTATGTGTCACATTTAATTGATCCAACAACTCCACTAACAGCCGTAATCTAGTAGACAAGCGTATAATTGCGGTAAATCAGCATATTCGTATACTATAAGCTCCGTTGCATTTGTTTTAATTTGAAATGATTAAGTCAGCCATATTGTAAAGCATACGAGAGATATACTTTTCTGTAGCGTTTAAATAACTGATTCTAAATCAGTTATATCAGTTATCTTTATTATAATACAGAATAATTAAATACGGCTAATACAAACATCAACGGAACTTTCGAAAATGTAAGCTTAGTTTGTGTTTTTGTTTTTTTCATTTCAGACATAATTATTACAAAAATTTACATTTTCTATCTTTGTCATCACGACATCAGTATATCTCATGTCTTATATATTTGTGATGATATATGACAACTACAATTTTATATTTTGAATTCAGTTCACAAACATCATATAATCATCATTGGTACATTATTGTTATGTTCTTCTTCTCCTCCGGTTACCCGTTCCTTATATTTTGTTCTCCTCTATGGTAATTATCTAATTCCCATGTTATCTTTACAAAGACGATTCATATGTATTTATAATCTTTACTTTCTATAGAAATGGAAGGCGACGGCCCCGCATCTGCATGCAATATGTTTTTTTTTTTATAAAATGCGTTTTACATCGTTGCTACTGCCCTTACTAATGTGTCCTGTCGGGTCAGTAATACCCATCCTCATTCTCATCTTCCTTCTCATATTTTGGATGTTTATTTATTTTATCCTCTCAATATTACATCGTTGCCATCGGTCTCAATGCACCGTGTGTTTAATCGGGTCGGCAATACCCCCTCCCCCCTTCTGTTCCTTCTTCTCCTCATCATCTTCCACCTCCTCCTCCTCCATCACCACCACCTCGGCTTCCTCCTCCTCCTTTTCTATTTCCCTTTGATGATTGTAACTATGTATCATCTGTATTTACTACAGAGATGGAGACAGGGCACCACATGTATGCCATCTACGTGTCTTACATTGCAGTCATCGTCCTCACCGTGTGTCTAATCGGGACGGCAATGACCCCCCCTCCCTTCTGTTCGTTCTTCTCCTCCTCGTCCTCCTCCTCCCTCCTCCTCCTCATCAACTCCTCATATTTTAATGTTTGTATTTATCATCTATATTTTCTACAGAGATGGAGGGAGACAGGGCACCACATATGTATGCCATCTATGTGTCTTACATCGCAGCCATCGTCCTCACCGTGTGTCTAATCGGGTCTGCTATGACTCTGCTGGTTGGCACGCTAAAGGTATGTGTTATACACAATGATTATAATTGTTATAATGATGATGATGATGATGATGATGCTGATGATGATGATGATGATGATGCTGCTGCTGCTGATGATGATGATGATGACGATGATGACGATGATGATGATGGTGATGATGATGGTGATGATGGTGATGAAGATGACGATAGTAATAACGATAATAATAATTATAATAATTTCCCACTCGACTCTGCCTTTAAAATATTTATCATTTTTATTCGTTATGTATTATATAATATTGATTATATATTCTATAATATTAATTATATCTTATAAAATAATAATAATATATTATATAATATTAATTATATATTCTAAATTATTGATTATTTGAAATAAATATAACGTGTCGTGTTTGCTTATAATGGACCAAATAAAAAGTAATCTCTCATATAATTTTGTGTTATCTGCAGGGCCTGCGCTACTGTCTGATTCCATACCTCATCGTCATCTTCGTCACATTCGTCCTTCAAGTGCCCTTCACGGTTTTCCTCCTCTGGAACTTTATAGAAGTGAGTACAATTCAACAATTTATTCATTGATTAATGAATGATTATGATTATAGTAATTATAATGATGACGACGATGATGATGATTATAATAATATGATAACAAAATGAAGTAACTAAATTATTATAGAAAAGTCTGCACAGATAATCAATACATTCATTGATAATAATTATTTGATTTGTATTTTGATATACAGTGCCAAAATATAATTAGAAAATGATAGAACATGTTATTGTATGCATACACTAGTATAGTCCGAAAAATCAGCCAATGTTTCGAGGGTTCTTTGACGATTTTGTTTTTCACACCCGCTCTACAGTACAGGCCCCTCCATCACGAGATGGATTTTTTTCTGTCTAACACAAGTATATCTAAAATAAACTTGTATATAATATGATGACGTCATAATGAAGGTAAATTGAGCATTCCCATTGGTTGATTACCGATGCTTAATCCGGTATAATCAATGGTAAAGTTATAATACATATGTATTATAACTTTTCAGTATGTACAAACTGACCATAGAGAGCCAAACGAGCTGCGCAGGGGATTGCATTGGAGTGCGTAATGTGCTCTTGTGCGCTTGTTCTTGAATGGGGAAAATGCGCAGAGCGCGCAATTATTTCTAATACGCGCTGGCACTTAACACAGTACGCAGGGCCGACAATGGCTGGAGAGAACACTCACAATTTGAGCAAGGTCAATTTGGGTTTATCAACATGATAACCATATCAGTTCCTCAAAATAATCATATTATATAACAAATAGTACATGCTTCTTGTCGTTAAATATTCCACAATAGACACCTCTACATTTTTAATTTCTCTCGTGCGATTATATTGCACTCGGCCTGCGGCCTCGATGCAATATAATCGCTCTCGAGAAATTAAAAATGTATCGTTGTCTATTCTGGTATATTCAACTCCAAACCATGCACTATTTGTATAATAATACAGTATACCGCAAACATAAGAAGAGGAGCGTAGAACTCATTATAATATAATGATATAGATTTGTATATTAGGTGAACATTCAATTCTTACGGCAACTGATTGCACATACATTTTGAGTATAAGCCAAAAGTAACATTGTTCTACTTTTCAATGTTAATTTGTCACACTTCCTTACTTATTTTGAATATTAGCCAAATATCTGAGTATAAGCTAACAATAAAAAATGCCTGGATTTTTTTAGCAGATAAGGCGATAACGTATATTTTAACACAACCTTATTCTTTATATGAGCTCTCTTTGATGTATTTTTGTATAGTTACCATGTATTAATTTATTTAGATACATGTATTTCTGTATTTCAGACGAACTATGTGAACCTGACCGTTCTGGCCCACTTTCTATTCAGTGTACCGCTGACTGCTATCAACGTAAGTATTTTTCATCCTGTATTACCATAATTCCCGACAGTTGATTTAACTTACGTTCCAAGTTTCAAGTTTCAAGTTTCAATTTTTTTTCAGCAAAAAAAAGTACAAATCTCATACTGTATGATAGGCAATATAACAACAATGCATTTAACAAGGTTTGAAAAGACAATTAAACATAACAATAAGTACAATGAATATATATTCAATATTAATGTTAGTAATTGTTAGTGATCGTTTGCTTCCAACCACTTTTTGATACTAGATTTGTTTAAAATTGTAATACTGTAGCAATAGTTTTATACTTTATTTTATTTGATTTTATATGGTAACATGCATATGAAATCTACAATCAGAAATGGTATGCTATATTCAAAGTTGAATATCAAAATCATATAATGATTAATATCTTGTATCGATTTTCCCGCCAGATCGCTAGCTTCTTCTGTGTGATCGCCCGCTTCCAACAACTCACGATACAACTTGACGAATGCGATACCAAAACCGATACGGACAGCCTGGACGATATCAAGATCGATTACTACTTCGAGAAGAGGCGGCCATCTCAACACGTGACGGTAAGCTAGCATGTTTGGAAAATCTCACTTATAGACAATTGTATCATGGATAAGTTCACCCTTTTTTCAAAATATAAGACAAATCACCCCTATATCAAAAATCTGATTGATTGTGTGTAACCAATATAAATGTAATATTCAGTTTGTAAACATCATGTACAAACACAAAATAAATAAGGGTCTAAAGTGTTAGGCTAATTAAACGGTCATATCGGTCGTTTATAATGTAGAGCTCTAAAATTCGGTATAATTCCACCAAGGGTTATTTTCAAGTTTGACTTCTCAGACTAGCTCTTTAAAATTGTAATTTCTTTTATATAAGACAATAATCTCGCGATTTATTATTGGCTATAGCAAAGGGAGTAATTGTGTAGTAATTAATGACTGCCGTATTTGATTATAATTACAACTTTTTTGTTGTCACGCTTCAACAGATCCTCAAGAAAGAAACCCTCATTATGTGAATCCAAAGGCGTGATTTCAGTCCTAGCGACTTGACGACTTCTTGGAGAAAAATTGACAATGGGCTGCGTGATTCACTGACTCCACGACCGACGTGATACAGGTGCTATCGCAATGAGGAATAAACGACTCGCGGAACCAGCGAAGAGAGATTTGAGAATGAAGCTATTGTTGACGCTGTGCATGGAGCGAAAACAATGTTACCATGGTAATGAACACGAATAATGAAAATGTATGATTTAGTGAAATGTACATGTATACGTGAACTCAAAAGAGGATCTGGATAGGAATTTTATTTGATCTCGAAACTGCTATAGTGTTTAATTATTTGTTATATGTTTAATTATAAAATCTAATTGTGTATGTGATGCGCTTTGTATACACTTTATTTAAAAGTGCTATGTGATTAGTACCCATTCATGTTATGTTATGTTATTAGTGAAATGCGTGTTATGCATCCATTATGTATACTTTATCTCATGTATCCCACTTGAATATTCATTTGGACGCAGGCCGCGGATGATAAATTGCAGAATGTTATGTTCTTCTCAACATGTAAATTAAAATTTTAAAATGATTTCTCTTTAAAAATATTTGTATTATACAAGAGTAAAATAATTCCATTTATTTTGGGTCCAACACATGCAACCAATTTAATTCTCAGATATGTATGTTACCTGTTGTAAACATTCTGCAAATTTGGAGCACATTTTGGAGAACATTTTGGAGATAATGCTTAATAATGTCAAAGGCTAATGAAGAAAAGTTAACACTCATTTTAACCAATGCCTATAGGCAGTGCCATGTCATTTGATTGTTTATCCAATACTCAATTATTGTTTTATGATAGATGTTTGAACTTTTATCAGAAAATTAAAGGTATGACAACATCCATCTAAATTATTGCATAACCCCATTTCATATTACTAGGATGCTAACGGGACTTCACTGTGTTTCATGTAAACATGACTTGGAAAGATACGCAATCGATGTCAAACTTTATCTTTGATTTTGAATGTGTTTAATCTGGTTATTTTAACATTATGTTAAACAATTATTATGTAACCGAAAGATATGAAAAACAGACAAACATTTTACATTTCATACTCATAACGGTACCCATACCGAATGTTTGTTTATATATTCCATGCGGTGTGTTTTTATTTTGAAGATAATTTTCATTGGAAGTGCTTTGATAATATCATTCTTTTTGTAATTACTTAATGAAATAAATGGACTGAATTATTTGCAATACTCTATTATCGCATGTTTATTATCGTAATTATTTATACATTATTTAGCCTTTCTGTAATATGTTCTCATTCGTAATGTAAATGTTCTTCAACTAGCATTAAATGTTGTTGAAAACATCGATCGACATAATACCTGAAACTCTTTTGTGCAATAAATGTATAACGTAGACTATAATGTGGATGTTAATAGTTGATGGTGAATGCATGATAACTATTTCAATTGTGTGATCGATGAAATATTCGTATATTTGTACAATGCAACTTCTGAAGCAATAAACTTTTATAAAGTTGAAAATACAGTCTCTTTTTTTAAGCATTTAAAAAGAAATACAATTTTACACATTCCAGTCGATTACGGCGATGGGGCATGATTATATAAATACTGCCGTGTGATGGCGATCTTTTAAAATCTAATCATTACAATGTTGAATCTTGTTCAATCAATCGAAACATGAAATAAAAAAGTCCATGTTTGGAAATAGTATTAATACAAACCATACTAGAATATATATAATATAGAAACAAACAAACATACATCAAATAAAATAAAATATATCATATACTAGAATAGATCGGTAATCAATGAGAAAATTGGAAGCAAGTGGTCCCTTGATAACAAATATTTGCTGCTCAAGACTTGATCACTCTACCCTGCTTAACCGAATAGCGCCATCTAATGATAGTTGATGATACGTGTTAGTACTACCCGACAACATTAAAAGAAATCCTTTATTCAAGAGTTATCGATTATATCTTTGTACATTGTTTGTGGTAAAAAAAACCTTTAACAGAAACATTTAATACCATGCACGGAACAGCTTTTGTTGTCCTGAATAAAGAATTAAAATATATACCTGGTACTATAGATGGATGAAACGTTAGAGTTGTTACATGTGTAACATGTACTAAACATTGATTTTAAGAACTGTCACCCTAATACAATTATAGTATTTAAAAAAAAAGTACTTTGTGTGTATGTGAAGTGTGTGTGTTCGAAAACTGTCATATTCAGAACAATATGTAATGCATTGTTTTTATCTCATAATAGAAAAAAAACCTGTCATAATGGAGAAACCTGTAGAGGACGTGATAAGTAAAACAAAGTTTGCGCGTACGTGTGTGTGGTGTGTGTGAATATGTAAATGTGTGTGCGTGTGTGTGTGTGTGTGTGTGCGCGCTTATGTGTGTATTGTGTGTGTGTGTGTGTGTGTGTGTGTGTGTGTGTGTGTGTGTGTGTGTGTGTGTGCGTGTGCGTGTGCGTGTGTGTGCGTGTGTGTGTGTGTGTGTGTGTGTGCGTTTGTGTGAGTCTGTAAGCACCCCCAACCGAGGACATAATTTATGCCACTACTATCCAACCACGGACACATTTCCAACCGTGGACCGTCCTCGTTTACTTAACTAGTGCAAAGGATTGCTAATTTATATGCCATTCATATGCGCGCGCATCGAAAATCCGGAAAAATTAACGTGCACCCCGTACGTCCACGGTTGGACGCAGAAAGTCAAACACATACACAATAGTCCTCGGTTGGACGCAGAATATCAATGTGACACATATTAGTGTGTCCACGTTTGCATAGTACAAGGATTTAGGTCCTCGATTGACACGATTTACGGGTATGTGTGTGTTTGTGTCCGTGTCCGTATGTGTATCTAAGAATCTGTGTCTGTTTCTGGAAGCAAAAGTTAGCTGACAAACAAAAAGAGAAATTACAATTAAAAGAATGTAATGAGAAAATATATATTTCATAATAGAATTTTCGTGAAGGGAAAGCAATTCTATAAAGGGATAAAGAAATAAAGTGAAAAGAGGAGAGTGTGAGAAAATAATATAAATCAAGGACTAGAGAGAGGGGGAGAACGATAGAAACCTAAGACGGGTACGTGAGAGGGTAGAGACCTTTATACAGCGAGAACACATGTGACAAATGCGAGCAAATTCCCTTGATAGCCTCCAGTGAATCAATATTAGGCTTTTCGAAATGCAACATTTGCTTTCCAAGGTCCGAAACATAAACGAAGAAATAATACGGGATTATTCGCTTGTTCATTCCCTCTTTAACAAGAGGATTTACAAGATATTGAGGAAAAGTCATTCACTCAAAAAAGAGGGCGAGTGTAAAAGAGAAAGAAATGGAGTGGAGAACTAAGAAAAATAATCAGCCTGATCCGACTGGGGAGCAGCGCGCTATCAGTCCGACATGAGTGTATTGATGTCGTCTTACCGACGGCTTTAGGAAGGGCGGATGCAACTAACTGCCTTCCGTTCCCTCACTCTTGCCCCGGGCGTTCAGGGCGAGACGGTATGACAGAGTTGGCATTGAGCTGGTAGAGGAAATACCGGTATTAGTGCAGCGCGGCTCGTACACCTGCTGCTGCAGTGTACGGTTTATAATTCCTTCAGCTAATTGTGTGCTGTACACGTTATTAGAAAGCAAAACGACATAATATCTTAAGCTTGCTAGAAAGCCTGTACGTTTTAGTCTCGATTTTTATCAGGTGTCGATATTTTGTATTTTATCCTGTTCCGTATATGAGATATAATGTCTAACTAATAATGTGCCCCACAAACCCTGATAGAATTTAAAGTTCATGGCAACATCATGTTTTAGGTCTATAAGAAAATTGTTTTATGGAACATCAGGTGTCGATTATGCAGACGCCATTTTATAGGCATACAATGATATGCTTTTTTCAATTGTATGTTTTTTCTGGAAACATATTTTTCTGAACTTTTTCGTGTAATGTACTACAAAAGATGTTACCTTTTCACATGTTGATCAGCAGTTGCTATTAAAGATCAAAGCTTACTAGAAAACCTACTTATTTTTTTATTTTGGTTAAAATCAAATCACTATAAGAATTCATATCAATATCTTGGAAAATATATTCGTTAAAATTCCTTTTACCTCTTAAACAGGAGTCGCTATTAAAAATAAAATCATCCAAATGATACTGTCTTGCTATGTGGCCCTAATTCTCAACACTTAGAGGGATAGTTGAGTTTTGGTATAGAGTGCGCTGCACGAAATATTTTGTGCGTGGGGCAACCTTCACTCAGTAAACCCTATGCATAGCATGTATAATCTACGCGAGCGCACGGCGGGCCTACAAGAACAAGATGGCGCCGCCCTGAAAGCTCTCTAGAAAGCGCCATCTGACCCGTCGACGAAGTAGCTTTAAAGTTACTTGGTAATCATGAATGGGAATGCATGAAAAGCAGCGCCACGTGCGAGTGCGACACTGATGCAACTAGTATGCGCGGATTGTGTAGGCATGTCGTCTCCTTGTTAGCAATTTTGAAAGCGCCATCTGACGAGACGGCACAGATTACTTTAAATGGCTCTTTCGTGCACTTAAAAGAAGTAGAAGAAGACCACTACTTATATTTATTTTTGAAACATATAAAACATGTTACATACACATAAACAAACACACGCACATGCACATACGCACACACACATACGCACAGAAACACATACTTGCACACATACAAACACACAAAACTTTACAATGTGCACATGCACAAACACACACACACACACACACACACACACACACACACACACACACACACACACACACACACACACACACACACACACACACACACACACACACACACACACACACACACACACACACACACACACACACACACACACACACACACTCAAACATACACATTGCATATACCGGTATACCTTTCAAGATACACTATCTGCTTATTGCAACAAACACACCATCATCTTATCTTATCTCAAACCAAGCCAAACCAATCCCATCCCTGTCCACATTTTCCCCGAATCCCTCTCCTCTGTTCATCGTCCTCTTGCCGCACTGGGAATTCTCCAATTCCCAACTCTATCATTCGCGCTTGTCTGCTCTTTAATGGGGATAAAATCACTTCGGGGGATTTTCTTTACAGATAATATTATAAGCCAAATCGTAAAAAAGAAGAAATAGCAGTGCTCAGTAGTTGTGACGGATATTTGTTTCCTTTAATTCTCTCCACGCTCGTGGTATTATACCCCTGCTAACGACACGGCTTGCGCGCACGTCACTATGCAATATACGCACCGTCAAATCAGCGCTTAGGTATCGCGCAGGAGAATGTATTTATCGCCGGAGGCGCTGGAGGCCGTGTTACTGAGCCGCGGTAATTTGAATTCAAGTCGCCTCGTAAGTTCTGTTGATTTGTGTTCATTCTTTTAATAAGGTTGCGATAAAAAAAAATTGGTGGGGATCATAATACAATCTGCATAAGAATAACTTAATAAGATCGCCCAGACCAGAATTATTTCTGAGTCTGATCCCTAAATGCCCCCAGCGAATTGGAATGCATTTTGCGGTTGTCTTCTTTCTCTCCCAACCCCTCTTCTGTTTTTCTTCCTCCTCCTTCTTCTCCACCCTCCCCGTTAGATTCGGTTTACGGTATCACCATCTTCCAATTACGAGGTATCTTCTGCTATTTTAGATTAATGGTCACCCGAATTCACCTCAATCACGTTGGATTTGTATCTTAACTCCCGAAGCAGAAAAGCATATCTCCTGCCTGGTTCTTTTGATGATATTAATAAAGAAAAACAAGATCTGTAATCGAATTGGTATAAGTGTAGATAATCGAAAAACCTCAAGCGTCCTCAAAAAAGAAAACCGAAAAGAATTATACATACAAACTTTTATAAATTCGTTATTGTCTAGTCTACCCCCGAGAAACAATTATTCTGGGATTACTAACTAGTAATATAGATAATGTGATTTAAAAGTAATTTAACAAAAATATAACACTCGTAAGAGTCGTATGTAAGAGCAATGTCATCTTTCATCACTTCTGAAAAATATCGTTGAATCTAAGTTCAATATAATGATATTTCGATAAATCTATATTAATCCCTCGAAATTGCAAACACACAAGATAATGATTGTACGTGTGGTTTGCGGTTGCACCAGTATAGGAGAGGATTGGTTAGTCCTGAGAAGGACTGTTGGTATTCTTTCTAGGATAGTCCTAAAAAGGACTGTGGTAGTCCTAGAAAGGACTGTTGGGTAGTACTGGAAAGGAATGTTGGTATTCTTTCTGAGCTTGTAGTTCTGATAAAAACTACAGCGCCGGTATAGTTATTGTAAGGAGAGGGTTGGTGGTAGGAGGGGCTCGACGTTTCGAACAGGTTGACTGTCCGTCGTCAGGAGTGGATAATGATTATAATCCTCATATAAGGTAGGTACTCTTTATACATACACATATAGTTTCGTTGTTATCAATAGTTCGGCTTTTAATGGAAATTTACTTATACTTAATTTACGTAATACTATATTTAGCAGGACACGGTTTGAGCTTTAGTAGCAAATAGATGGGCATTATTTTCGGTAAACTTTTTTATTCATTTATAGTTACTAAATAAAGGTTATCAAAATACTATCGCCTAAAAAATCACACAAAGGAATAAGAGAAAGCCTTTCCTTCATCATTAGTCATTTTGTGGTCACTTTGATATATTAAAACAACAACTAGAAAGAGTTCTTCGAAGTAGAAATAACACAACAAGGAAAGAGAATTACTGTTTTCCTTTACAAAATATAGGATGAAAGTAATCTTCAATAGATTTGTGTCTGGTTTTGTGGTTAATATTAAAAAAGCATGCATGACCTACACATTTAGGTTCATCGTCAATGTGTTGTGGCAAGAGTGGTTGGGCGCCTGGCCCCTAATCACGAGGTTCCGAGTTCGAAACCTATCGATTGCCAGGCATTTATGTCCTTCAGGAAATCTTGCTGCACTCAACCCAGATGTGTTTAATGGGAACCTGGCAAACTTATTCGTTACGAAAAATGCTTAATGCACAGTATCAGGGAAGATCGGCTTTTATTAGCCAGGGTTATAATGATACTTTGTACCCAACAACGCATTTATACATTGCATGAAAAATGCTTTTGATATAACAATGTTTTTAGTAAGTATTATTACAAATATACTCGTACGTATGAGAAAATTGGTTAATTTTTGCAAACATTATACATTTTTTGCGCGAGACGTTTTTTTTCTTAGCTAAGATGACGAATCATTCCCATTTTTTTTTTAATAGCTCGAGCCTCGAGGTCCGTAGAAGATATTTTTTCTAGTCATACATTTTACCGACATATTTTATGTTGTATTAATACCACCTGCCTCCGTATTTATTTGTGGATCGAGATATTATACACGCAATAGCATGATGAACTGTAATGCGACACGACTAAAGTACATCGGGGGGAAAACAACAAAAAATAATTCGTTATACATGTAGTTACAAGGCTCAAATTGAGTCATCGTTATCATGTTATAAAACATGAACTATTAAAAAAAAATCGTATTCTTGTGTCAGAGATGATCATGAATCATAATGCGAGGAGACCAAAGGGCGCTCACACAAATTGAGAAAAGGATAAACCAAATGTAATATCGAATGAACATGATTTTATATAACATGTATTTTATTGTTTATGTTTCATTATCAAACAATTGTAATGCATGTATCCAAACATTATAGTTTTAGTTCAAACGTAGTTCATGTTTGTATTATTATATGTTTATTTATTTGTTTATATATTTGTTTAGTTATATATCTTTTCACTTATGTATATTAAACATTTAAAGGCCTTATACATGTATTTATTCATTTATATATTACTAAAGCATTTCAGTTTATATATACACATCATTCAACGTCAATATATAAAAACATTATTAATATGAAATTTGTAAATATTCTAAATTAGTTTATATTCCAAAGCGCGATACTACACATGTATATCAATGATGGTTTATAATAATAGTGATGATTATTATACTATATAAGGTTCGATTTATATAGCGCCTTATCAGCAAACATAATCGTCTCTAAGCGTCTTACACTATTATGAATTATCTTGGTCATATGGGATACAATGCCAACGCGCACAGATTGTGTGCACCATCTCCACTCCCTTGGAAGCATTCCTTCTAATCGGCTCATGGGCGTTAAAGGGATCTAGTAACTTTGTTGACATGTGCAAAAAGTGATGAATGGTTGATACAATGTGTATTGTTGTGATCTGATATGTCCACTGAATATTGCGTGAAAACTTCTCGTTAAATGGATGTTATAAATTATGGCCGAGTAATGAGCGAAAATGCTTCACTAACGTATTGTACTGACTTTGTACGCGGTTGCACAATGTACTCGACTATCCAGTGGATAGTTTAATATCTGAATATTCTTCAATCGTAAATATCTTTTTAATGAACGGGAAATTTGAAAAACAGAAACCTGTCCCAGGCTTCTATATTGTAAATACGAATACAATTAAGGTATGAAAGAACCGCTAAAGTTCCAAGTAAGTTTTGAGGATTTGGACCTTGTTACTAGATCCCTTTACGAAGACCATTCACATAAACGCGGTCATCTCTTACCGGGTCCCCATTTATACATCTGGGTAGATTATCGTATAGGCAATGGATAAACTATATACCCTGTGACACAGAAACTGCCTCACACGCGCGAGATAAAAGTATGTTTTTCTATCAATAATTAATTGCAAACTCCTGCGAAATGGGATTTCGATTAGAGTATTGATTTTATGAGAGGAAACAAGACAGTTTATAGAATAAGGTAAACTTCGCTAGAAAGGGCAATAATTATTATGAAAGTATTTTTGTAACAATTAGAACTCTGCATGAACTCAAATACGTTATAAAAACTTATTTGTTTAAGTTAGCATTTTTGTAATATAGTTAATGTCTGTATATGCATGTATGTTTATTGTATCTTGAAATTTCATTTGATGATTTGTATGTAATTATATTGTGCAGCGCTTAGAGGCTATTTTGCAATTTGCGCTATATAAATGTCTATTATTATTATTATAGGTTTTCCCATTCATTTTCGTCATTTTGTCATTCAATTTCGTCCCGAGAAGCCGAGAATGTGCCAATGCCAACTTCAATTTCGTCTATAATTGTCGACCAATTTCACAAAAAGTCCATTCAATTTAGTCGTTCGTCACGCATTTTCGTCGATTACAATTCAAATTCGTCGGTCACAGTTGCTGAACACATCTTTGACTGACGAATTTGAATTGTACTGGACGAAAATGTGTGACAAATGACTAAATTGAATGGACTTTTTGTGAAATTGGTCGACAATAGACGAAATTGAAGTTGGCATTGGCACATTCTCGGCTTCTCGGGACGAAATTGAATGACAAAAGTGTTAAAATGAATGGGAAAACCTATATTATCGTAAATATACTGCGCATATATTGTAGGCTATAGGAAAGGTTGTTCACCCGATATAAGGTAAACAGAACTGGTTGAAAATGACGCCTAATATGCACGATCCATACTCTGGAGAAGACGGAAAAAAAGGATAAAGGTTTAGTGCGAAAACATCAAATATTAATCCTACATAAAAACTAAAATGATGTGACTCGGGTGTGTATGTGTGTGGAAAACCGTCTTGGCACAAACTATCCGTGAGTAATGGGGTCATTTTGATTCCTATTTTGTCGAGAAAATGACACATATTTCATAAAGACATCATATCAGACAAGAGGCAAGCGTAATGGTACATTGCCGAAGATTTTCACACAAGTGCTTACTATTTTATTTATAGGGGAAGATGGGTACATTGAATCCAGAACGTGCTTGCAATACGCGTTTATAGCCGTGTCAAAGGAGAGAAGGGAGAAGAATAAGGAGAAGAAGAGAGGGAAAAGGCACGATTTATTTCGTCCATTATGAGCGATGCAAGCTGTCGAGGCGCTGCCAGGGAAACCGCAGATATAAGCAGCAGCAAAGGAGCTAGGTTTAAGAGCGAAACGCTAAAGGACTCTCTCGGCCAGTCACGGCGCGTCAGCCCGTAATCGCTGGCTAGGCTAGTCACGTCTCGGAGTAAGCGATGAAAGAGCGAGTGTGAGCTAAGGGGGGCCCCAACAGGGAACTGAGTGATCTATAGCCCGGTGCGGTCGGCGGCGGTAACTAGACACACAGCCATACACACACGCAAATAAGTCACGCACAATGTATAGAGTGTTTCGCGTATATTACAGACTAATTTCATATCTACGCATGATGGATAATAGTGGCATAATGGCGACAAAAAGCGCCAAAAAACGCTCGCGGCATATTAATATTTCCTTTTGACTCATTGACTGTAGATGACATTTTAGTAACGACTTGAATAGCTCTACAGTTAATCAAAAATATATTCGACTTTGCTATAAATACGTATCGTTCAACATTATTTTGATGTTGTTAATACGTACATGTATGTAAATAATAAAATCATAAAGGAGTTAAAACTTTATTCATTAAACTTATATGTGTTTGTTTTAGTGTTTGTGCCTTTGTTGTATCAACATAATTATAACGGCACATTTTCTTAATCGAAAATGTAATCATTAAAGGGATAGTTGAGTTCTGGTAAAGAGAGTACAGTTTTGGTCAAACGGAATTTTAGTAACCAAAACCTGCACAAATTAAAAGTTATAACTCCACCATGCTCGAAAGGAATACAACATTACAAAAGACTAAGTAAAAAGCCTGTTATCATTCAAAAAGAGCAATTAAAACTCAAGAGGGCGCTCTCTAAACCCTCATTGGTTTCAACCATTCTAAATCAAATATATATAGTACAGTTTTGGTAAGGCTGAACTTTAGTAACTAAAACCTGCATAATAACATTACAAACTAATATTTTTAACTCCACCATGCTCGAAAGGTATACAAAATTACAATCGATTGAGTAAAAAGCCTGTTATCATACAAAAAAAAGCCATTAAAACACAAGAAGGCGCGCTCTAAAAAATCATTGGTTTCAACCATTTTTCATACACAATTATGCATGTGATGTTTTGTTGAAATAGTGATTAGATAGAGAGATAATCAACAACTATTTAAAAACATATTTTGTACATTTTTTAACAGCTGGTTCAAAATTATCGAATAAATGTGGGGCCCCACAAGTATTACAAATGGTTATTTTTATGGATATTTCAGCCATTTCTGAACGGATTTTGATCAAATAAAGTTTATTCTGTCATTAAAACATTATGCTCTTTTGAATTTGCCACTCAGTTTGTCTTTATCTCACAAAAATAATTTTGTGTAGCGCCCTCTATACCAAAACTCAACTATCCCTTTAAGTCTAGTTATATATGTTTGACTGTAAAACGTTTAAAAAAGTCGTTGCTTTCATGGTAATGATATCTTATATCGATTCATATATAACTGAATGTGAAACCCTGACCACGTTCAACATAATGTCAATAGGTAATGTTGGGTGAGAATGAGGCATGGGAGAAGGGCAGTAACTCAAATTTGTCTAAATCCAGTTCTGTCTGTCAATCTTGTACAAACTTAGAAATTATGGTACAGTTAGGGTGTAAAAACGCTGAGCACTCCAATAGCAGCACCATTAAGGGTGCTTCTGCACCCCCAAAATTGGACTCTTGAATGTGCTGCTATTGTAGCAGCATTTTTAACCATTAAGAGTGCACATTTGAACCATTATTTCGCATTGTGTATAGGTCAGAGCCTCTTCTATATGTGATGAGAAAATTTGCAGATACAAATATTTAAATTGTTTGAAGTATCAATGAAAAATTAAAGGGAGCTACATTTGGATTTTTTTTTAGAACAAAACAGTGTCAACACTCATAACACTGTGAACACACTGTGATCAAAATGTGATCACATTGCGAACCACACTGTGAATACAGTGTGAATACGCTGTGATCACACTGCGAACACACTGTGAACTCATTGCGAACCACACTGAACACACTGTGAATACACTGATCATATTGCGAAACTCACTGTGAACACACTGATCTGACTGTGATCACAATGAGTTTATGGGGAACCACACTGTGAATATAATGTTAATACACTGTGAACACACTGTGAACTCATTGCGAACCACACTGTGAAAACACTGTGAATACAATGTGAACACACTGTGAACACACTGTGATCACAGTGTGATCACAGTGTGTAAAATAATGTGTTCACATTGTGTATCACAGTGTAGTCACATGGTCCTCACGGTGCGTTCACAGTGTTATGAGTGTCGACACTGATGAAATGCTCGAATTAAACATATTCTACACAGTGTGTTCACATTGTTTTCACCCCGTGGCACACTATAATTATAATGATGTATTATTGTATTTTAACAAATGTTCTAATTAAGAATTGTATGTCAATGCATGTTTACACAAAATATAATTTCCTATTTGGACCAATTACATGAAGTTGAAATTGAATAACCTTTTTGGTATAGGGTTTATCCCTTGCGTCCCGTTTTATGTAGATTCTGTCTGTCATGCATGTATACCACCATCGTAATACTAGTAGCTGTGTAGCTCAGTGGTTAGAATTTCTGACTAGCCAGCAATGAGGAGGTCTTGGGTTCGATTCCCATCGAAGCCAAAATTGTTGTCGTGGCTTCTTTTTATTTCCTCTATACATTTCTGGTCAGTTTCCCTTAACATGTTTAAATTTACTTAATAATAAGTCATAATTTGGGTTAATCCCTCGCACTTTTCCCTTAGTTGATGAACAAATAAAAGTGTATATTATGTTCTGACTATGTAGCACAATCATAATACTATCAGTGCCAAACACTCTAATCATCCCTGCCGGAAAGAACACAATCATTCACATTGTGAACACAGTTTGAACACACTGTGTTTCACCATGTGGACCACAATGTTAAATTCGAGCGTTTTCACAGTGTGAAAGCCAACTCACACTGTGAACACACTGTGAAATTGCTGAGATACACAGTGTGAGCGCATCCTTTTACACACTGTGAACGCAGGCATCACACTGTGGCGATAGTGCCCTCACATTGTGTTCACAGTATGAGTTGGTTTTCACACTCGATGAGTGCGTTCTTTCTGACAAATCGTCATCACAAACACTCCACAAACGCACAATACACGCACATTGTTATTTCTTTAATATATAAACTTAAGTATATAAAATTATTATGAAACAAAAAACAAACACAAGTACAAACAAAAGTGGAATTCGTTGTTCAATAACTTAATTTTAATTAAATATACATGATTTATTCAAGATTTGTCTCAATTCTGCTGGGCTGGCAACGCATTTACCGAACCTGTCTACATTCTCCTCTATACATAAAATAATTTACATACTCATGAGGTACATTACATACAAAAAATGTAAAGTGAAATACGTTTGCTGATTTTGGGTCCCTACGTTTATAAAACATAGTTTACACATACTCTTCTCGATGTT